>OX638386.1:9262608-9563608 GCA_951813785.1 Criorhina ranunculi
ACGACGAGCTTCGACGGCGGAGACACACTCCGATTGAGATGTCAGTGAAGTAAAGTACTGTAATATCGACTGCATTAGCGACATTTAGTGGAATTGTTATATCAACTGTATTAGCGACATTTAGACATTTTAGATATCGATCAGCGACATCTATTGGGGGGATTAGTGCTAAATTTAAGTGCATTCAGCAATTATAAGAACCTTCAGGAATTTTCTAGTACTTACCTCAGGCACGTTCCAGAACTATCGATATCTCACTAGATGGGCAAATCGTCGCCAGGAAGGAAGATTCTGGATTCGTATCTCGGGTATAAATACTACGAGCATTGAGAGCATGGACACAGTTGACTTGAGATTTAGTAGAGATACAGTTGAAAAGTGATTTGGATAGAGATTTTAATAGTGAATTAAAATTACAGAAGAATTTGATTGAGATTAATTGTTTAAGTTGTTTGGAATAAAAGAGTTGTGAATAATTGGATTTAAAGAGTTGAATATTGTTGGAATAAATAAAAGATAATCAGTTGTTTGTGAAAAGATTTAATAAAGACAAATAGAATAGAAAGGAGGAAAAAGTTTTATCATTGCGAACCGGCAAACACGTTACAGTACGAATTGAGATTTAAGAAGAGATACAATTGGAAAGAGATTTGGATAGTGATTTGGATAGAGATTTTAATAGTGAGACAGTTGACTTGAGATTTAGTAGAGATACAGTTGAAAAGTGATTTGGATAGAGATTTTAATAGTGAATTAAAATTACAGAAGAATTTGATTGAGATTAATTGTTTAAGTTGTTTGGAATAAAAGAGTTGTGAATAATTGGATTTAAAGAGTTGAATATTGTTGGAATAAATAAAAGATAATCAGTTGTTTGTGAAAAGATTTAATAAAGACAAATAGAATAGAAAGGAGGAAAAAGTTTTATCATTGCGAACCGGCAAACACGTTACATTTGGTGTCAGAAGTGGGATAAAACTTTTTCAGAGTGATACGAACGTTCAAGACGTTTCTGGACAAAAGGAATAGTGGTGAAATTTAAACAGTGTTTGAAATTTGAACAGAAATGGGTCGCAAATTAGAAAACTTGTCCCTGGTCCAGTTAAAAGCGGAGCTGGGTAGGAGAAATCTTCAGACCAGTGGACTTAAAAGAGAATTAGTGCTCCGGTTGCAGAATGCTGTGCTAGAACACGGTGGAGACCCTGAAACTGAGCTATTCGACGTCGAAGAGGAGGAGAATCCAATTACAACGACGGACATGGCCTCTCTAATGAAATTGCTCACCGAAAAGTTCGACGAGCAGAATAAGAAGTCCGACGAACAGAAGAGCTCTCTGGAAGCCAAGTTAGATGAGCAGAGCAAAAAGTTCGAGAATACTCTAGATGGCAAGTTAGACGAACAGAATAAAAAGTTCGACGAGCAGAAGCACTCTCTGGACGCCAAGCTTGACGCCAAATTTGATATTCTGGACGGAAAATTTGAAAGTCTAGACGTCAAATTCGAGGCCATCGACCAACAATTCGAAGATGTCGAAAAGAGATTGGAGGCGAAATTCGGAGGTCAGTACGAAGAAATGGAAAAACAATTCAAACATCTGACCAATGAACTCGACGGTGTGAAGAGGCAAAAACTTCGTGTGAGTTCAATCGAAGGTCCGAGAAGGAAGGAAATGCAGCCCCCGGTATTCGATGGTCAAACATCATGGCCTATATACAAGAAACAATTCGAAGCCGCCGCATTGGCCAACAATTGGGACGAGGAAGAAAAATCGATTGCACTCACACTTGCACTCCGAGGCTCAGCCGCCGAACTACTCCAAACCCTCGCGGATGACAAACATCGTGACTACGGCTCGCTACTGAAGGCCATTGAGATGCGATTCGGTGATGACCATATGCAACAAGTATACAGGGTCCAGTTGCGCCGAAGGGCTCAAATAAAGGGAGAGACACTGCAGCAGCTGCAGGCAGATGTGGAACGTCTGGCGCATCTGTCCTACCCCAATACTGGAAAGGAGATCATCAACGAAATGGCAACCGAAGCGTTTATCCAAGCCATTAACGACGAAAAACTACAAATGGCTGTTCGAATGGCTGGGAAGAAATCACTTGCTGAGGCTTTGGCTTTTGCCCTGACAATGGAGGCAGCAGATCAGGCCTCCCAGAGAATCCATCGTGTCAGGGAAATAATCACCGAGGAATGCTCCTGCCAGAGAGTGGACGCCGAGCGCCAAAACAACGCCGCAGAACGGCAGATTCGTTGTTGGAATTGCAACAAGATTGGACATCTACAACGGCAGTGCAGCGCACCACGAAGAAACGGAAGCTGTCCGCATTGTGCTAGCCGGAGACGCGACGAAGAAGCATCCAGCGGGGATAACATCCGTCCTGCTGGTCAAGCTTCTCATTCGGGAAATGCTTAAGAGCCAACTTCGCGGGGCAGAAGTTGGTTTCTGGAATCGATGGCCCCGGAACCACCATCCAAGTCTCCCAAACCAAGCGATGCAACAAAAGCTTGACCGTGGAAGCAATTATGGGCAACAACAAGTGCGTGGCTACCATAGACACCGGTGCCACGGCTTCCATCGTAAGGAGGGATCTCGTCCGGAATTCATGGCTACACAACACCAGTAGCTACTGCCTGAGGACTGCGACAGGAGAATCAGCAAAAGTCTACGGAGAAGTTCGCCTGAGAATACAAATGGCAGGCTTAACATTCTCACACGTGTTCCTGGTGGCTGACATATGCGACGACTGCATCATCGGGGTGGACTTTATGGAAGAATATCCTATTGTACTAGTCAAGAAGAAGGACGGCAGCACCCGATTCTGCGTGGACTACCGCAGGCTGAATGATGCTACCAAAAAGGATAGTTACCCTTTGCCCCGGATCGATGACACACTGGACACCCTCTCTGGAGCCCAATGGTTCTCCACTCTCGATCTAAAGAGCGGCTATTGGCAAGTGCAGATTCACCCAGAAGACCGCGAGAAAACCGCATTCACTGCCGGAAATAGACTGTGGGAGTTTACAGTCATGCCATTTGGTTTGTGCAACGCTCCGGCAACTTTCGAGCGTCTGATGGAACGCGTCCTGCATGGACTAACCTGGAAAACCTGCTTGGTGTATCTGGACGATGTCATTGTGGTGGGAAAAACGTTTGCGGAACATCGAGACAACCTAAGGGAAGTCTTCAAACGCTTACGCAATGCCCACTTGAAACTCAACTCGAAGAAATGTGCGCTCTTTAAACGAGAAGTGAAGTATCTAGGTCACATTATTTCGTCAGAGGAAGTGAGAACGGATCCGGACAAAGTTGAAGCCGTTAAAAACTGGCCAGTTCCCAAAGACAAACACCAATTGAGGAGCTTCCTTGGCCTCGCCACATACTACCGACGGTTCGTAAAGGATTTTACCAAAATTGCGAAGAGCCTGCACCAGTTGACGGAAAAGGGAAAACAATTTAAGTGGTCAGGCGAATGCGAGCAGAGTTTCCGGCAACTTAAACAACAACTATGTGAGGCTCCAATACTGGCCTACCCCATCCCGGACAAGATGTTTATCGTAGATGCAGATGCCAGTAATGTCGGGATCGGAGCTGTCCTTTCGCAGGTGCATGATGGCCAGGAGAAGGTAGTGGCCTATTTCAGTAAAGTACTCTCCAAACCAGAACGGAACTACTGTGTAACAAGACGGGAACTTCTTGCTTTGATTATGGCGACGAAACATTTCCACAAGTACCTCTACGGTCAAAAGTTCCTCCTACGTACAGATCATGCAGCTCTAAAATGGTTGTTGCAGTTCAAAAATCCGGAGGGTCAGATCGCGAGGTGGACAGAGCGATTGCAGATGTACGAGTTCGAAATACAGCATCGCAAGGGGAAACTCCACTGTGTACGAAAGGAGGAGAAAGAGATCGTTCCCGTCCAAGTAGTTAGAGCTGAGCCCATCATCGGTTGGAGTACCGAGGAGATCCGGAACGCTCAAAAGGAAGACCCGGATATCGAGCCGATACTAGCTTGGAAGGAAAACATGGAGAAACCTGATGGTCGAGATATCTCCGATAGAAGCCCTACCCTCAAAGCATACTGGGCAAAATGGGACTCTCTACATGTTCAAGACGGCATCTTGAGGCGGAAATGGGAGATGCCCGATGGAAAGACGTGTAGGATGCAGCTCGTGGTGCCACGTTCAAAAGTGCATGAAGTGCTGCAGGAAATGCACGATGGTGTATCCGGAGGACACCTGGGTGTAAACAAAACGCTGGATAAAGTACGGAAACGATTCTACTGGCTCAGTGCGAGAGACGACATCGAGAGCTGGTGCCGAAAGTGCGTCACGTGTGCAGCGAGCAAGGGACCAAGCGTGAAAACCCGGGGCAAGATGCATCAGTACAACGTGAGTGCACCGTTTGAACGAATCGCTGTCGACATCGCAGGGCCGTTCCCGGAAACCGACCAGGGCAACCGATACATCTTAGTTGTTATGGACTACTTCAGCAAGTGGCCTGAAGCGTTCGCGATTCCCAACCAGGAGGCTAAGACCGTCGTAGAAAAGATTGTCAACAACTGGGTGAGCAGGTTTGGTGTACCCATGGAACTGCACTCGGATCAAGGACGGAACTTCGAGTCCAAGCTATCCCAGGAAACGTGTCAACTACTCGGAATCAAAAAGACCAGAACGACTCCACTTCACCCACAGTCCGACGGGATGGTAGAACGGTTCAACAGGACATTGCATGAACATCTCTCCAAAGTCGTGAGTGATTACCAACGTGACTGGGATCGACATATTCCCTTGTTCCTGATGGCTTATCGTAATGCAGTTCACAGTTCAACGGGACACACTCCGTCCGAAATCCTTTTTGGTCAACCTGTCCGGCTACCTAGTGAGGTGAAATTTGGTTCTCCCATGGATGAGCCGAAATCGGAAGAAGAATATGTGGCAGACCTAAGGGAAAGGATCGCCGACATACACCAAAGAACTAGGACGAAGATTAAGATAGCCAGTGACCGCATGAAGACCAGGTACGACGCGAAGACAACGACGTCAGGATTTCGGGAAGGAGATCTGGTATGGCTGTACAACCCACATCGACAAAAAGGGAGGTCTCCGAAGTTGCAGCAGGACTGGGAGGGTCCCTATACAGTGGTTACACGAATCAACGATGTTGTCTACAGAATTCAAAGGGGACTAAGAGGCAAGTTGAAAATTATACATGTGGATCGTCTACATCGTTACCATGGAAACAATGCAGATGCTCTTGTTCGGGACGAACAAGTTTAGGAGGGGGGCAGTGTAATATCGACTGCATTAGCGACATTTAGTGGAATTGCTATATCGACTGTATTAGCGACATTTAGAACATCGATCAGCGACATCTATTGGGGGATTAGTGCTAAATTTAAGTGCATTCAGCAATTATAAGAACCTTCAGGAATTTTCTAGTACTTACCTCAGGCACGTTCCAGAACTATCGATATCTCACTAGATGGGCAAATCGTCGCCAGGAAGGAAGATTCTGGATTCGTATCTCGGGTATAAATACGACGAGCTTCGACGGCAGAGACACACTCCGATTGAGATGTCAGTGAAGTAAAGTACGAATTGAGATTTAAGAAGAGATACAATTGGAAAGAGATTTGGATAGTGATTTGGATAGAGATTTTAATAGTGAGACAGTTGACTTGAGATTTAGTAAAGATACAGTTGAAAAGTGATTTGGATAGAGATTTTAATAGTGAATTAAAATTACAGAAGAATTTGATTGAGATTAATTGTTTAAGTTGTTTGGAATAAAAGAGTTGTGAATAATTGGATTTAAAGAGTTGAATATTGTTGGAATAAATAAAAGATAATCAGTTGTTTGTGAAAAGATTTAATAAAGACAAATAGAATAGAAAGGAGGAAAAAGTTTTATCATTGCGAACCGGCAAACACGTTACAATATCTAGAAGTCTTATATTAGATTTAAGTAGTTTTATCTTAGTATTCACGGAAAAGTGTTGCACATAAAGGTCCTGAAATTTAAGAAACAGTGATAGCTCGTCGCAGTATATGCAGATGTGCCCTCTATCAGTGAGGAATCTCTTCATAATATTCAATAGGTTGCTGTTCTCTTCGCCCAATTGAACATGATTTTGTATCTTTTTGTGTATGATTTTCATAGTTACTTTTTCTTTTGTGCCATAGGACAGGTATATTTGGTTTTTGTACAAATTAATAGGCTTTTCAGTAATGTAGATGTGACGTGTTTCATCTTCTAATGCGCTGTGGGCCGTAGCTCCAGTGGAGATAACATCTTCATTATTGCTCCTGGGCCTTGGAACTTCCGAAATAACTTCATCGTTATTATCGTTAGTATTACCAACTACTTCGTTATTAAAAAAGTCCGCCAAACTAACTTCCTCGTAAGTGTCTGACACTTTCCTATTTTCCTCCTGTTCTACACACCTACTAAGTCCATCGGCCACAAAATTCTCTTTCCCTTTAAGGTACTCGATATCAAAATCATTTTCGTTTAGAATTATCTTCCACCGCTGAAGCTTCAAATTCGGTTCTTTGATGCCATTTAGCCAAACTAGGGGTTTGTGGTCCGTATGGACAGTGAACCTTCTTCCATACAAATAAGTCCTAAAGTATTTAACAGACCACACTATAGCGAGAAGTTCCTTTTCGATTGTTGAATAGTTTCGCTCATGGTTGTTTAAGGTGCGAGAAGCGAAACAAATGGGGTGGTTATTTTGACTTAATACAGCCTCAAGTGCATAATTTGAAGCGTCGGTGGTAAGTAAAAACGGTTAAATTAGGACTCTTAAGAATGGGATCAGAAGTCAATAAAGTTTTTAATGTTTTAAACGCCTTAATTTATTGTGGGTCAGACAAATTTATTTTTTCAGATTTTTTAAGTATTGTAACGTGTTTGCCGGTTCGCAATGATAAAACTTTTTCCTCTTTTCTCATCTATTTATCTTTATTTACTCTGTTCATAAATCTCCGTTTATTCCAACAATTATTACTCTTTTAAATTCAACAATTCACAAATCTCTTTTAATTCCAAACAACTCAAACAATTAATTCTCTGATAACATCAATCTTTCCAAGTATCACTTTTCTTTAATCTCTATTCAACTGTCTCACTATTAAAATCTCTATCCAAATCACTTTCCAAATCACTTTCCAATTGTATCTCTTCTTAAATCTCAATTTGAACTCAATCGGAGTGTGTCTCTGCCGTCGAAGCTCGTCGTATTTATACCCGAGATACGAATCTAGAATCTTCCTTCCTGGCGACGATCTTACCATCTAGTGAGATATCGATAGTTCTGGAACGTACCTGAGATATGTACTAGAAAATTCCCGAAGGTTCTGACAATTGCTTAATTGACCTAAATTCAACACTTCTCCCCACTAGATGTCGCTGATCGATGTTCCTAATTTCCACCAATTGACCAAGTGTCGCTTATACAGTCGATATTGCAATTTCACTAAATGTCGCTAATGCGGTCGATATTACACTGCCTCCCTCCTAAACTTGTTCGTCCCGAACAAGAGCATCTCTCGATCTCCGTTGACTTCTGTGGCGAACATAGTTGATTCGTGTAACCAGTCTTGCGGCAACTTCGGTGACCTCCCTTCTTGTCGATGTGGGTTCAGCCTGGTACAGCCACTCCAGATCTCCCTCCTGAAATCCCGGCGTTGTTGTCCTCGCATCGTACCTGGTCTGCATGCAGTCACTGGCTATTTTGATCTTCACCGAAACGCCTTTGGATTTGTATTCGCTCACCAAACGATCTAAATCGCAGTCCACGTCATCATTGGAGTCTTCTTTCTCTAGGTTCTCTGTCTCGAACCACAGTTGCACTCGCTGCTGCTGTCTAGTGCCCTTGTCGCGGAAGTCGCCAGACTTGATGAATGGATATTCATCCCGTTTCTCCTTTAAGCTGGTCTTCTTGGCCTTGCCGGCTTCTTCTTTGTCCTTATCGCGGCTTAGACCAAGACCATGCGTATCGTTGTTGTTTTTATTTTCCGACTCAGAGACATCCACCTCACTGTCATTCTCGTACTGGGCGTCGTCATTGGCACGCCGATCCATCTTGTCGTACTTCCGATGCTTTGGCAGCTTCTGGTGTTCCACCTCTGGCCCTTTGACATCAAGGTCCGGGATGGCATCCAGCATGGCATCCCATTCCTTTGCTGTTTTGATCTGCTTCAAGGCGCAGACATCTTCGAATTCTTCTCGTGGTCTCTCGTCTCCCTTGATAAACATGTTCGGATAAATTTTCTTTGACCGCCACCTCTTACTTTGTGCACTGGAATTAGCGCTGACCATAATCTTCAGTGCGTTTTTCTTTGCCTTCTTCAAGCGCTTTGCAGCACGACGCTTCTTTCTCGACTTAGCTTCTTCTTCATTGCGTCTTCTTTCGTCATTCTGTCCTTTGTCATCCTTCTGCCATCTCTCTTCGTGATTGCGTCCACCACGAATTGCGTGGTCATCATCTCGTCGATCTCTACCCCATTCTCTGTCGCGACCACCACCGGATCCATCTCTGCCTTGGTATCCTTTGTCGCGATTGCTACGCCAATCGTTGTTCCAGCCGCGATTACAATTGTTGCCATCCCTTTGGTCAAACTTGCCGATGTTCGGGTATCCACCATTCTGCCGTCCTTCTTTTCCTAGGCTGTCCCGTTTTGAGCAATTACCAACATCGCTGCCACGATCCGTGCGCTCTACAGATATTGAACCTTGGACCTCTGATAAACGTTGCCTGCCGTCTGTCCACTTTCCTTCTATTTCGAGTTGATCCGAATCCCTTCGCTCAGTTTCCTTTCGCTCTTCGCCTTCACTCTCGACTTTCACTTTCTCCTTCTTCTCAACTTGACCATCACTACTCTCACTGCTGGGACTACTCGGATTGTACTCTTCACTGATCTCTTCGTCGGCGGCTTTTCTTTTCACAACAAAGATATCTCCCTTCTTTGCAGAGGCACTACCATTTTTAGGCAATTCATCCTCGGAAACTTCCTCTGTATCAGCTGGTAATTCTGCTCTTGGCGGAACAGGTAGTTCTTCACCGAAAACCTCTTCGGCGTCACTTACTTCTGGCTTTGTAGGCATTGGTAGCTCATCTTCAGATACCATTTCTGCGCTGACTAACGTTGCACCGCTGTTGTTATTCTGTGCTTCTTTCGCTATGGCTGACTCTGAGGTACTGTCTTCGTCCTCATCTAATTCGGTATCGAGCTTGGCGCATAGAGAGTGTTGAACATTTTGTTCTGCTCGCCAAACTTTGCGTCCAGATAGTTCTCGAACTTTTTGCTCCGCTCATCCAACTTGGCGGCCACAGAATTATTCCACTCATCGATCTGTTTGCTCCGCTCGTCAAACTTGGCGTTCAGATAATTATTCCACTCATCATTCTTTTTGCCCCGCTCATCGAACTTGGCGGCCAGAGACTTATTCCATTCGGTGAGCATATCCATTAGTGCGGACATTTCGCTCCGTGTAACTTTGCAAAACATTTCTGTCCGAATTTCAAACACTTTTCAAATCACACCACTGTTCTTTTTGTTCAGAAACTGTTTCTTGAGCGTTTTTATCACTCTGAAAAGTTTTATCCCACTTCTGACACCAAATGTAACGTGTTTGCCGGTTCGCAATGATAAAACTTTTTCCTCTTTTCTCATCAATTTATCTTTATTTACTCTGTTCATAAATCTCCGTTTATTCCAACAATTATTACTCTTTTAAATTCAACAATTCACAAATCTCTTTTAATTCCAAACAACTCAAACAATTAATTCTCTGATAACATCAATCTTTCCAAGTATCACTTTTCTTTAATCTCTATTCAACTGTCTCACTATTAAAATCTCTATCCAAATCACTATCCAAATCACTTTCCAATTGTATCTCTTCTTAAATCTCAATTTGAACTCAATCGGAGTGTGTCTCTGCCGTCGAAGCTCGTCGTATTTATACCCGAGATACGAATCTAGAATCTTCCTTCCTGGCGACGATCTTACCATCTAGTGAGATATCAATAGTTCTGGAACGTACCTGAGATATGTACTAGAAAATTCCCGAAGGTTCTGACAATTGCTTAATTGACCTAAATTCAACACTTCTCCCCACTAGATGTCGCTGATCGATGTTCCTAATTTCCACCAATTGACCAAGTGTCGCTTATACAGTCGATATTGCAATTTCACTAAATGTCGCTAATGCGGTCGATATTACACTGCCTCCCTCCTAAACTTGTTCGTCCCGAACAAGAGCATCTCTCGATCTCCGTTGACTTCTGTGGCGAACATAGTTGATTCGTGTAACCAGTCTTGCGGCAACTTCGGTGACCTCCCTTCTTGTCGATGTGGGTTCAGCCTGGTACAGCCACTCCAGATCTCCCTCCTGAAATCCCGGCGTTGTTGTCCTCGCATCGTACCTGGTCTGCATGCAGTCACTGGCTATTTTGATCTTCACCGAAACGCCTTTGGATTTGTATTCGCTCACCAAACGATCTAAATCGCAGTCCACGTCATCATTGGAGTCTTCTTTCTCTAGGTTCTCTGTCTCGAACCACAGTTGCACTCGCTGCTGCTGTCTAGTGCCCTTGTCGCGGAAGTCGCCAGACTTGATGAATGGATATTCATCCCGTTTCTCCTTTAAGCTGGTCTTCTTGGCCTTGCCGGCTTCTTCTTTGTCCTTATCGCGGCTTAGACCAAGACCATGCGTATCGTTGTTGTTTTTATTTTCCGACTCAGAGACATCCACCTCACTGTCATTCTCGTACTGGGCGTCGTCATTGGCACGCCGATCCATCTTGTCGTACTTCCGATGCTTTGGCAGCTTCTGGTGTTCCACCTCTGGCCCTTTGACATCAAGGTCCGGGATGGCATCCAGCATGGCATCCCATTCCTTTGCTGTTTTGATCTGCTTCAAGGCGCAGACATCTTCGAATTCTTCTCGTGGTCTCTCGTCTCCCTTGATAAACATGTTCGGATAAATTTTCTTTGACCGCCACCTCTTACTTTGTGCACTGGAATTAGCGCTGACCATAATCTTCAGTGCGTTTTTCTTTGCCTTCTTCAAGCGCTTTGCAGCACGACGCTTCTTTCTCGACTTAGCTTCTTCTTCATTGCGTCTTCTTTCGTCATTCTGTCCTTTGTCATCCTTCTGCC
This sequence comes from Criorhina ranunculi, assembly GCA_951813785.1. NCBI lineage: Eukaryota > Metazoa > Arthropoda > Insecta > Diptera > Syrphidae > Criorhina > Criorhina ranunculi. Next base: position 9,273,787 of record OX638386.1, read on the forward strand.
ATCTCTCTTCGTGATTGCGTCCACCACGAATTGCGTGGTCATCATCTCGTCGATCTCTACCCCATTCTCTGTCGCGACCACCACCGGATCCATCTCTGCCTTGGTATCCTTTGTCGCGATTGCTACGCCAATCGTTGTTCCAGCCGCGATTACAATTGTTGCCATCCCTTTGGTCAAACTTGCCGATGTTCGGGTATCCACCATTCTGCCGTCCTTCTTTTCCTAGGCTGTCCCGTTTTGAGCAATTACCAACATCGCTGCCACGATCCGTGCGCTCTACAGATATTGAACCTTGGACCTCTGATAAACGTTGCCTGCCGTCTGTCCACTTTCCTTCTATTTCGAGTTGATCCGAATCCCTTCGCTCAGTTTCCTTTCGCTCTTCGCCTTCACTCTCGACTTTCACTTTCTCCTTCTTCTCAACTTGACCATCACTACTCTCACTGCTGGGACTACTCGGATTGTACTCTTCACTGATCTCTTCGTCGGCGGCTTTTCTTTTCACAACAAAGATATCTCCCTTCTTTGCAGAGGCACTACCATTTTTAGGCAATTCATCCTCGGAAACTTCCTCTGTATCAGCTGGTAATTCTGCTCTTGGCGGAACAGGTAGTTCTTCACCGAAAACCTCTTCGGCGTCACTTACTTCTGGCTTTGTAGGCATTGGTAGCTCATCTTCAGATACCATTTCTGCGCTGACTAACGTTGCACCGCTGTTGTTATTCTGTGCTTCTTTCGCTATGGCTGACTCTGAGGTACTGTCTTCGTCCTCATCTAATTCGGTATCGAGCTTGGCGCATAGAGAGTGTTGAACATTTTGTTCTGCTCGCCAAACTTTGCGTCCAGATAGTTCTCGAACTTTTTGCTCCGCTCATCCAACTTGGCGGCCACAGAATTATTCCACTCATCGATCTGTTTGCTCCGCTCGTCAAACTTGGCGTTCAGATAATTATTCCACTCATCATTCTTTTTGCCCCGCTCATCGAACTTGGCGGCCAGAGACTTATTCCATTCGGTGAGCATATCCATTAGTGCGGACATTTCGCTCCGTGTAACTTTGCAAAACATTTCTGTCCGAATTTCAAACACTTTTCAAATCACACCACTGTTCTTTTTGTTCAGAAACTGTTTCTTGAGCGTTTTTATCACTCTGAAAAGTTTTATCCCACTTCTGACACCAAATGTAACGTGTTTGCCGGTTCGCAATGATAAAACTTTTTCCTCTTTTCTCATCTATTTATCTTTATTTAATCTGTTCATAAATCTCCGTTTATTCCAACAATTATTACTCTTTTAAATTCAACAATTCACAAATCTCTTTTAATTCCAAACAACTCAAACAATTAATTCTCTGATAACATCAATCTTTCCAAGTATCACTTTTCTTTAATCTCTATTCAACTGTCTCACTATTAAAATCTCTATCCAAATCACTATCCAAATCACTTTCCAATTGTATCTCTTCTTAAATCTCAATTTGAACTCAATCGGAGTGTGTCTCTGCCGTCGAAGCTCGTCGTATTTATACCCGAGATACGAATCTAGAATCTTCCTTCCTGGCGACGATCTTACCATCTAGTGAGATATGAATAGTTCTGGAACGTACCTGAGATATGTACTAGAAAATTCCCGAAGGTTCTGACAATTGCTTAATTGACCTAAATTCAACACTTCTCCCCACTAGATGTCGCTGATCGATGTTCCTAATTTCCACCAATTGACCAAGTGTCGCTTATACAGTCGATATTGCAATTTCACTAAATGTCGCTAATGCGGTCGATATTACACTGCCTCCCTCCTAAACTTGTTCGTCCCGAACAAGAGCATCTCTCGATCTCCGTTGACTTCTGTGGCGAACATAGTTGATTCGTGTAACCAGTCTTGCGGCAACTTCGGTGACCTCCCTTCTTGTCGATGTGGGTTCAGCCTGGTACAGCCACTCCAGATCTCCCTCCTGAAATCCCGGCGTTGTTGTCCTCGCATCGTACCTGGTCTGCATGCAGTCACTGGCTATTTTGATCTTCACCGAAACGCCTTTGGATTTGTATTCGCTCACCAAACGATCTAAATCGCAGTCCACGTCATCATTGGAGTCTTCTTTCTCTAGGTTCTCTGTCTCGAACCACAGTTGCACTCGCTGCTGCTGTCTAGTGCCCTTGTCGCGGAAGTCGCCAGACTTGATGAATGGATATTCATCCCGTTTCTCCTTTAAGCTGGTCTTCTTGGCCTTGCCGGCTTCTTCTTTGTCCTTATCGCGGCTTAGACCAAGACCATGCGTATCGTTGTTGTTTTTATTTTCCGACTCAGAGACATCCACCTCACTGTCATTCTCGTACTGGGCGTCGTCATTGGCACGCCGATCCATCTTGTCGTACTTCCGATGCTTTGGCAGCTTCTGGTGTTCCACCTCTGGCCCTTTGACATCAAGGTCCGGGATGGCATCCAGCATGGCATCCCATTCCTTTGCTGTTTTGATCTGCTTCAAGGCGCAGACATCTTCGAATTCTTCTCGTGGTCTCTCGTCTCCCTTGATAAACATGTTCGGATAAATTTTCTTTGACCGCCACCTCTTACTTTGTGCACTGGAATTAGCGCTGACCATAATCTTCAGTGCGTTTTTCTTTGCCTTCTTCAAGCGCTTTGCAGCACGACGCTTCTTTCTCGACTTAGCTTCTTCTTCATTGCGTCTTCTTTCGTCATTCTGTCCTTTGTCATCCTTCTGCCATCTCTCTTCGTGATTGCGTCCACCACGAATTGCGTGGTCATCATCTCGTCGATCTCTACCCCATTCTCTGTCGCGACCACCACCGGATCCATCTCTGCCTTGGTATCCTTTGTCGCGATTGCTACGCCAATCGTTGTTCCAGCCGCGATTACAATTGTTGCCATCCCTTTGGTCAAACTTGCCGATGTTCGGGTATCCACCATTCTGCCGTCCTTCTTTTCCTAGGCTGTCCCGTTTTGAGCAATTATCAACATCGCTGCCACGATCCGTGCGCTCTACAGATATTGAACCTTGGACCTCTGATAAACGTTGCCTGCCGTCTGTCCACTTTCCTTCTATTTCGAGTTGATCCGAATCCCTTCGCTCAGTTTCCTTTCGCTCTTCGCCTTCACTCTCGACTTTCACTTTCTCCTTCTTCTCAACTTGACCATCACTACTCTCACTGCTGGGACTACTCGGATTGTACTCTTCACTGATCTCTTCGTCGGCGGCTTTTCTTTTCACAACAAAGATATCTCCCTTCTTTGCAGAGGCACTACCATTTTTAGGCAATTCATCCTCGGAAACTTCCTCTGTATCAGCTGGTAATTCTGCTCTTGGCGGAACAGGTAGTTCTTCACCGAAAACCTCTTCGGCGTCACTTACTTCTGGCTTTGTAGGCATTGGTAGCTCATCTTCAGATACCATTTCTGCGCTGACTAACGTTGCACCGCTGTTGTTATTCTGTGCTTCTTTCGCTATGGCTGACTCTGAGGTACTGTCTTCGTCCTCATCTAATTCGGTATCGAGCTTGGCGCATAGAGAGTGTTGAACATTTTGTTCTGCTCGCCAAACTTTGCGTCCAGATAGTTCTCGAACTTTTTGCTCCGCTCATCCAACTTGGCGGCCACAGAATTATTCCACTCATCGATCTGTTTGCTCCGCTCGTCAAACTTGGCGTTCAGATAATTATTCCACTCATCATTCTTTTTGCCCCGCTCATCGAACTTGGCGGCCAGAGACTTATTCCATTCGGTGAGCATATCCATAAGTGCGGACATTTCGCTCCGTGTAACTTTGCAAAACATTTCTGTCCGAATTTCAAACACTTTTCAAATCACACCACTGTTCTTTTTGTTCAGAAACTGTTTCTTGAGCGTTTTTATCACTCTGAAAAGTTTTATCCCACTTCTGACACCAAATGTAACGTGTTTGCCGGTTCGCAATGATAAAACTTTTTCCTCTTTTCTCATCTATTTATCTTTATTTACTCTGTTCATAAATCTCCGTTTATTCCAACAATTATTACTCTTTTAAATTCAACAATTCACAAATCTCTTTTAATTCCAAACAACTCAAACAATTAATTCTCTGATAACATCAATCTTTCCAAGTATCACTTTTCTTTAATCTCTATTCAACTGTCTCACTATTAAAATCTCTATCCAAATCACTATCCAAATCACTTTCCAATTGTATCTCTTCTTAAATCTCAATTTGAACTCAATCGGAGTGTGTCTCTGCCGTCGAAGCTCGTCGTATTTATACCCGAGATACGAATCTAGAATCTTCCTTCCTGGCGACGATCTTACCATCTAGTGAGATATCAATAGTTCTGGAACGTACCTGAGATATGTACTAGAAAATTCCCGAAGGTTCTGACAATTGCTTAATTGACCTAAATTCAACACTACTCCCCACTAGATGTCGCTGATCGATGTTCCTAATTTATTACAATACTGTAATATCGACTGCATTAGCGACATTTAGTGAAATTGCAGTATCGACTGTATTAGCGACAATTGGTCAATTGGTGGAAATTAGGAACATCAATCAGCGACATCTAGTGGGGAGTAGTGCTAAATTTAAGTGCATTCAGCAATTATAAGAACCTTCAGGAATTTTCTAGTACTTACCTCAGGCACGTTCCAGAACTATCGATATCTCACTAGATGGGCAAATCGTCGCCAGGAAGGAAGAGTCTAGATTCGTATCTCGGGTATAAATACGACGAGCTTCGACGGCAGAGACACACTCCGATTGAGATGTCAGTGAAGTAAAGTTCAAATTGAGATTTAAGAAGAGATACAATTGGAAAGTGATTTGGATAAAGATTTTAATAGTGAGACAGTTGAATAGAGATTTGAGAAAAGTGATACTTGGAAAGATTGATGTTATCAGAGAATTAAGTGCTTGAATTGTTTGAATTAAAAGAGATTTGTGAATTGTTGAATTTAAAGAGCAATAATTGTTGGAATAATCGGTGATTTATGAACAGAGTAAATAAAGATAAATAGAAGAGAAAAGAGGAAAAAGTTTTATCATTGCGAACCGGCAAACACGTTACAGTATCTTATCATCGGATTCGCAACTTTAGCATAATCCCCCACAAACTTTCGGTAGTAACCGGTAATTCCTTAAGATTGCTTAATGCCTTTATTTGTTGTTGGTAACTTCATTTCCATTATTGCTTTTATTTTATTTTCATCGGGTTTTATTCCGTTTTGTACTATGATATGCCCTAAAAAGGTAGTAGATACATCTGCAAAGTGACACTTATTTACCTGAACTTTTAAGTTGCACTCTTTTAATCTTGGAAAAATGTTCCTCAATGAGTCCAGGTGTTCCTCAATACTGGTGGAAAATACAAGGATGTCATCCATGTAGACCACGCAAATCTTATTTATGAAGTCTTTTAGCACATGGTTCATTAACCTCTGAAATGTCGCTGGTGCATTTCTTAGCCCAAACGGCATCCTCAGGAATTCATAATGACCTCGCTTGGTTGAAAAAGCGGTTTTAGCTCTATTGCGCGGTTCGACTTCAATTTGGTGGAACCCTTTCGCAAGATCTATGGTAGAAAAGAAGTTACATTTGCCAAGTTTGTCAAACATGTCGTCGATATTCGGCATAGGAAACCTATCTTCCACTGTCTGATTATTCAGGTTCCTATAGTCCACATCAATTCGCCATTGTTTTTGTCCGTTTTTATCATCCTTTTTGGGAACTACCCAAATGGGCGAAATGTAGGGACTATTGCTTGGCACTATTATGCTTTGTTGTAACATCTCACTAATTTGCTTATCTACCTCTTGTTCGTGTATTTCCGGATATTTATAAAGCCTAGTATAGATTGGAGTCTCGGTTTTTGTGTGTATTTGGTGTCTTATTTCGTTAGTATATATGTATATGTCAGGGTATCATCACCGTCGCTGTAAAAGATTGATTTGTACGAGTAAAGTAAAGATTTTAGCTTCACAATGTCTGCACTACTTAAATGACTCGCAAATACCTTGTCAACAATTGTAGTCTCAAAATTTTCATTACAAAATACCTCTAGGGGTTCATTCTCATGGCAATTTTTCGCATAGATTTCCTCTTCCTCATTAAAATATATCCGAATATTTGCGCTATCTGTTCTAAGAGACCTATTTTTAAAATCAATAATTGGGTTTAATCCAATTAAAATATTATTTCCTATTAACCCATCAAAACTATGATGGAATTGATATTCCAGAAAATTCACAAAATAATTTGGTTTGTTAAACTCTTTAAATATTGGTATACTGTATTCTACGTTTGCTTTATAACATTCGTTTATTCCGCTATGCATGGATTCCTTTGTATGATACAAATACAACTGCTTATGCAATTCCTCCTCCGTTAATATTTCCCTAGCTCTTTTAGAACTTCGTCTAAACTTAATTGTTGGATCCGATGAAAACAAGGATATTAAGATCAATTGTATTTTGTGAAAGTCAGTGTCAGATACTTCAAAATAGATTCCCATTAGTCCTTTTTTCATGTATTGCCAAAATATATTTTTAATTGTATCTTCGTTGTCCAATGGATTTATTTCAATGATTCGTCTTTTATGTAATACCTGAACTTCTTCTCTTGCATAATAAGTTAATATTATTTGTGTCTTATACTCATTTACGATTTCCTCTTTTATTCCTATGTGATCTAGATTTTGTTCATCTACTGAATGATTTGTATCGGAAATTTCTAAATTTGATTCTTCTTCATTATTTTGATTAATTTTTTCTGTATTTTCTAATCTACTTAAATAGTCCGCTACTTTATTTTCTTTCCCTTGTAGATACTCTATTTCATAATTATATTCCTGAAGTTTCAACAGCCTCCTCTGGTGTCGCTGTGAAAATTCCTTTCCTTTATATTTGCTATTAAGATATTTAATTGGTAGATGGTCCGTTACAATTTTAAATTTGTTCCCATATAAATAGGGTCTAAAGTAATTTACTGAATATACAATTGATAAAAAATACAACAAAAAATTGTACTGTACTGTACTGTAGTTTTTCTCATGATTATTGAGTGTTCTGGACACAAAACAAACAGGATGTCCCTGTTGCGACAACACTGCTCCAATGGCGTGGTCACTAGCATATGTCGTTATAACAAATGGTTTATCATATTCTGGGTATTTCAAGATGGAGTGTGTAGTAAAAGTAATAAGACTTTTTAGGTTTTCAAATGCTGATATATATTGGGGGTCATTTATATTGATTCTGTTGTCCTTTTTAAGGTATTTGATCATTGGGTAGGCGATTTTGGAATAGTCTTTTATAAATTTTCTATAAAATCCTGTAGTTCCTAGGAATCATTTTAATTGTCTTTCTGTTTTTGGAATGCATAAATCTTGAATCGTTTTGATTATGTTTGGATTCGGCTTAATGCCGTCTACTGTTAAAATGTGTCCCAAGAATTCTGTATCCTTTTTTAAAAAACTACATTTGTCTAACTGAATCTTCAAATTATAATCTTGAAGTTTTGCAAAAATGTTGGCTAATGACTTTTCATGCTCTTCTAGTGTTGTGGAAAAAATTAAAATATCATCAATATATACAACACATATTGTATTAATGTAGTCGCGGAGAATTTCGTTCATTAAACGTTGGAATGTTGCCGGGGCATTTTTTAATCCAAACGGCATACGGGCAAATTCAAAAAGACCTGCAGGGGTAACGAAAGCCGTTTTTTCTGTTTTTTTCTGCTACCAATATTTGATGGTAACCCTTGGCTAAATCTATAGTGCTGAAGTATTGTGCTTTGCCCAGTTTGTCAAGGATACTGTCGATATTAGGCAGGGGTGTTTGTCATCAATTGTCACCTGATTTAACCTTCTGTAGTCTACTACAATTCTAAATTTCTCTTTTCCTGAATTATCTCTTTTCTTTGGGACTACAATAATTGGTGAACTATATCTGCTTTTACTCTCTCTAATTATTCCTTGTCGCTCCAGCTCTTCCATTTGCCTTCTTACCTCAGCTTCATGCTTTGGAGGGTAGCGATATAACTTTGAGTTTATTTGATCTTCTGTATTTGTTTTTATTTCATGAACAACCGCATTTGTATTTGTTAAAACGTCACCTTCTTTATATAGAATTTTATTATATTTTCGAATAGGTTTTTCTATTAGATTCCTCTCTTTACCATGTAAATGATCTAATTGGATATTTTGCATTTCACTTACTTCAAGTACGTTAATCTCTTTCTGTGTAGATTTAGTCAAGAACGAAAGGCTTATTCCATTAGTCATGTTAACTCTTCTATATGAATATGTTTTACATTCTTCGTTATCCAATCCATCCCTATTAGCATATCATATGATTTATCTAATTTCATACTAATCCACTTCATTCTTGCATTTTCCGGATATTTAAATTCTATGGGGCATAAAGTTGCCACAGTTTTATTAGGTGTCTTCACTTCACCGTCTATCGTATTGATTGCTATTGTTGTATGATTCAATGTTTTGTACTCAAGATTAGCTATCTTCTTTTCATTTAAGATACTAACTGTTGATCCTGTATCTACTAAGGCTAAGCTCCTTCTATTGTTCTCCTTCTATTGTTAATGATATAAATATTTTATAGTTGTCCGAGGCTAATTTATAAAAAATGTGTCATCGATAGTGTTAGTTTCGGTCCTACTTAAGGCATCTATTTCCATTTGGCCATTATTTTGATTATTATTTGAAGTTTGTTGTCTAAAGTTATTTGAAGTTTGTTGTCTAAAGTTATTGAAAGATGGTTGTGACTGTCTAAACTGTTGTGATCTGTTAGTCTGTTGGTTCTGATTATTTTGTCTAGCATGCCAATAATTGTTTGTGTTAGAATTTCGTCTAAGATGATCATTGGATCTTGATTGTTAACTTGGATTTCTATTGGTCTGCCAATATTTTTACCACCACTAATCCGTAAGTTGCCCTGATCTTGACTAATAAAGTTATTGACTATGTTCCTAATTTCTATAAGACAATTTTTATGCATAATTGCCGCCGCTAACGCACCAGATACTAATTCTTTTACCTTTTGTACAATCATACCACCAAATATTTGTGTCATAACCACTCCATTTTCATCAAATGCGGCATATTCTGTTACATATTCTACTAATAACCTTAACTTATCGGCTAATTCACTTATACTTCTCACTTTTAAAGCTCCTATTTCTTTCGTAATTGTCATCTGATCTTTTGATAATCTGTAATGCTGCTTCAATCTCGTTTTTCAGGAAGTCCAATCAACTGGGGGGTCGACGTTTAGGAAATTCTTCGCTCCTCCTTGTATTTTGCTGTTATAAAGAATCCGATATACCATCGTTCGTTCCGCTTCATCGGTGTAGTCCTCCAAGGTCTTTGTCACCGAATCGATGAAGGAAGGCAATGTGCCTGGCTCCCCGGTAAATGTGGGAACATATCTTGTCTCCATTTCTAGCCTGGCCCTGACACTTGGTGGTGAATTATTTTGAATTAGTAGCCGTGTCAATGCTACCAAACATTGTTCAATAGGATCCGGATTTGCCATTTTTCGATGTTCGTCAAACTTTATTTTGCGGTTCCTTTGGCGATCAATTTTGTTATTACTTTTTGTTTTTTTAATACCTACACTGTATCGTGTCGTATCTACATAAACCACTAAATTGCACTTTGGTTAACTTTATTTTCTCATTTTTCTTCACTGTGCTGTGTTGTGTCTGCATAAACTACTATGTAGGTTTACTTCGTTTCCCACTTTTACACGGTTCGAATCACTGGATCTCCTTTTTGAGATCCTACCGACTGCGCCAGTTAAATGTTTCCAATTTTCATTCAAAAGAAAACACTTTGTTTTTATTTGTCTTTAATTCAATCTTTATTTAGTTAAATGTTTCAATTTTTCATTCAAAAGAAAATACTTTGTTTTTATTTGTCTTTAACTCAAACTTTATTTTTTCTATGGTATCTTGCTAAAGCACTTTTATTAATGAACGCCCCGCTGATGTCGCCGAATGCCCTTTATCAGCTTTTCCGCTGACGTCGCTTTCCCGGTCGATGACATGAACATCGGGCTCGTTGTTGTGAGCTGTGCTGAGACTGCATTCCCGGGGCAACAACCGCTGTCAGGTGTTGGTTCAGCAGATGCATAAGTAACTCGCGCGTCCCCTTAGATTCTCGTCAGATTCTCCCGTTACTCATGTGGCAAGAGTGACGATCGCATACGATAAGTTCAACGGTTAGACAGAACATTTTTTTTTTCAAAATGGCACGCGTTTATTCAATTGCATCGTAAATATGAACATTTTTTTTATTGGGATGAATTCCACCAGAAGTCGTTTTTTTTTATTGAAGTGAACTTTAAATTTTTGTTTAATTAAAACACACATACGGGTACATACATTTTTGCAAGTGAGGTGTTTTTATAATTAAAAGGACTTCACTTTCCTTCTTCTCGGCCGCTAGCCTGATATTTACGGTAATAATAATATACAAAAAAAAAACATGTTCGTTCTGTGTGGTACAACGTTGCTCACGCACTTGCACCAATATGACAGATAACAAAAATAACGAGGGCAGCTGAGGAAGCGCGCAAGCTCCGCCTCAGCTATCCCATCTTCAATCGAGCCTGGCAGACGACCCGGCAAACGTCAGTTCAATTCGCGTCCGGTTACCATCGTTCTGGGCAGCAAACCCAAAAACGTGGTTTATCCAAGCCGAAGCTCAATTCAGCGTTTTCAAAATAAGTAGTCAAGAAACAAAATACTGTCTCGTTGTCGCGGCGCTACCAATCGAGACGTTTGAGTCGGTCGTTGACATTCTTTCAGAGCCACCAGCTAGGGATAAATACAATGTCTTAAAAAGAGTTATCATAGAAAGGCACTCGGTGTCCGAGATTCAGAGATTGGAGGCATTGCTTGAGAAGGCGGACGTCGGGGATCGAAAGCCTTCCGAAGTCTTTCGCTCAATCAAGCAATTGGCAGGCACCTCATTCAATGAGGAGGCGATCAAGAATTTATGGATGCTCCGCCTTCCGCAGGCCATCAACATTGCTCTCCTCTCGGTCGGCACCAAAAGTGTAGATGAGTTAGGGACGCTAGCCGATAAGGTTTATGAGGCGTCGCAGAATGCCGGCGTCAACAGTATTGCTTCGGCTAGAAGCGAGTCATTCTGCGAACAAGGTTCGAATTTGGAGCAACGCTTATCAAAGATTGAATACATGATTCAATCGATCAATCTTCGATCGCACTCTCGAAACAGACACAGGTCCAGATCGGGCCATAGGAGTTTTCACAATCGCACTCCTAGCAAGTCCAGCCCTAGCCAGTGGCGGGCTGCGACATGCTGGTTTCACATAAAGTTTGGAGCCAGGGCCCGAAGGTGCGATCAACCGTGCAACTACGTTCCGAATTCACAACCGCTCTGCTTGTTAAGCTTTCAACCGTCAGACTCCCCAAACTAAATGAAACTGCTGATAGTGCAGCGAACAGTCAGTTTCCACATCGCCGCCTCTTCTTGACATTTCTGATCGACACGGGTGCGGACGTGTCGGTCATCCCCAGCGGTCGGCCATCCACGATTGGAAAACCAACGTGCCTGCTGTCAGCCGCAAATGGTACCGCAATATCTACCTTCGGCTCAAAACTCTCCCACCCATTCATCTTGGCATCTGTCAGTCGACCAATCATAGGAGCTGATTTCTTAGACAAGTTTGGCCTGTTAGTCGATCAACATAATAAACGCATTATAGATCCCGAAACAAAGATACAAGCGAAAGGCATCCTTAGACATAAGAAGTTTCCCTCGCCTAGACATTACACCAACGACAACCAATTCGGATCAATCTTAAAAGAATTCCCCAAACTCACGCAAACTCCAAATTACTTTGCGCCGATCAATCATCCAATCGTTCACAACATTTTAACAAGGGGACCACAACCCTTCGCGCGTCCAAGAAGGCTAGACGCTTCTCGACATAAGGCAGCTCCTTCCGAAGTTCGAATACATGTTAGAATTAGGCGTTTGCCAGCCCTCCTCCTCGCCCACTTGTTCACCCCTTCACATGGTGAGAACCAGGATTGGAAGCCATGCGGGGATTATCGCAGGCTAAATGCGATCACGGTCCCAGATCGCTATCCCATTCCCCACATTCACAATTTCTCCATGAACGTTCACGGATGCAAAATATTCTCCAAAATCGACCTAGTCAGAGCCTATCATTTAATACCCGTCTCAGCGGAAGACATCTACAAGACAGCCATCACAACACCCTTCGGTTTGTTTGAATTTCGGCGTATGCCATTTGGCTTAAGGAATGCCGCTCAAACATTCCAGCGTTTTATAAACACAGTCTGCCAAGGTCTCGAGTCACGATAAACACTTCCAAATGCATTTTCGGAGATTGATTTCCTAGGACACAAAATCAATGCCGACGGCATCGTTCTATCAAAGGATCGCATTGAATCCATCCTGCAGTTCCGCAGGCCCACCTCCATCAAACAAATGCAACGTTTTTTGGGAATGATAAATTGCTATCACCGGTTTATCCCCAATCTAGCAAAGGTTGTCGCTCCTCTTCAGTCCAAGTTAGGTAACGTCAGTGGCTCACGCAAAGTCGGAAAAGCTCTCGAGTGGACCAACGAAATCAACGAGGCGTATGAGGAAGCCAAACGTAGGTTGGCAAACGCTACCTTGTTAGCGCACCCAAGAGTAGACGCCGAGTTTTCCATAGCCACAGACGCGTCGAGCACTGCGGTCGGCGGTGTTTTGCAGCAAAAAACAAATAAGTTTTGGGAACCTCTTTCGTTCTTCTCGAAGAAACTCTCACCAACAGAAACTAAATATTCCGCCTTTGGCCGCGAGCTGTTAGCGATTTATTTAGCCGTAAAACACTTCAGATACTTCGTCGAAGGGCAAGAGTTCAAAGTGTACACAGACCACAAACCCTTGACATACGCCATTGCTTCGAAAGTCGATAGAAGTCCACGACAAACGCGCCAGCTAGATTTTATTTCCCAATTTACCATCGACATACAGTACATAAGAGCGCCAGAAAACGTTGTCGCCGACACCTTATCTCGAATAGACGAACAAGAAATCTCTTCCTCCTATAGTTTCCATCTCGACTACAAAACCATAGCTCGACTCCAATCATCCGATGAAGAGTTGAAGAGGATTCTGGAAGAGAGACACAGAGACCAAGCCACAAAATTCGACATTCAAAAGTACAAGTTCCCCCGAGTATGAGATCTTTTGTGAAATCTCCACGGGAAAAACAGACTTTTCGTACCCCACTCTGCCCGATTCTTTGCATAACCTGGCCCATCCAAGCATACGAACGTCAAGGAAGCTCATCTGCCAGAGTTACTTTTGGCCAACCATGAACAAGGACGTCGCTCACTGGGCGAGATCTTGCCTGGCATGCCAGAAATCAAAAGTGCACAGGCACACAAAATCGGAATGTGCAAAATTGAATGTGCTCGACCGAGCGTTTCGAGCACATTCACCTAGACCTCGTAGGTCCTCTTCCGGAATCAAATGGCTTCGCTTACCTTTTAACAGTTGTGGATCGTTTCACAAGGTGGCCAGAGGCGTATCCCTTAAAAGACATATCCCCTCTGACAGTCGCGAAAGTTTTTGTCGAAAATTACATCTCAAGATTCGGCGTCCCTCTTAGGATCACAACGGATCAAGGCACCCAGTTTGAGTCTAGACTTTTCAATGAGCTTGCAAGGCTTCTGGGCTCGCACAGGATCCACACCACCCCGTACCATCCGCAAGCAAACGGAATGGTAGAACGCTTTCATAGGCAGCTGAAAGCAGCACTAAAAGCAAGAGCAAACACGGTTAATTGGAGTTCCGAAGTGCCAATAGTCTTGTTGGGAATCCGCTCCGCGATAAAACCTGACCTAGAGTGTTCGCCAGCAGAGTTGATATATGGCCAGAGTCTAAAGCTCCCCGGGGAAATTTTTGTAAGAAAATCCAACGCAGACTTGTCAGAAGAAACCTTTGTAGAAAAGCTACGCACCACAATGAGGAATTTAATCCCAGCGGATAGTCGGAACCCCAGGAAGAGATATTTTCATACCATCCTCCCTGGAAGGGAATATCAGGCAACGGATCCAAAGCAAAATAACGTAAAACCAATGAATAACCGAAAGCGATAGTCACTGAAATTTTGAAATTCGTATTTTATTTTTTTCTTTCCCTTTTCTCTCATTTTCGTCGGTTTTACTAAACATATGTACTCATGCTGAAGAGATTCGCCTCTCACCCATCGAAAATAATCTTGACAAAATAAAAAATAAAAATAAAAACAATTATTTGTAAACACATTGTATTTTTAACTCTTATTTGTGCTAAAGGGACAAAGGCAACGTCAGCGACTCCACCTCCAACACACAACACACCACAAAGTATGGAAGGCGCATTAGAGTGACATTCCGTAAATACCTCTCTCGTAGGTAGAGGACGCTACAACCGAAAGAGAGAGAGAACTACATATCATTTAACTGACAACTCGACCGAGGGAGTCATTCGTGTTTTAACTTTCAACCCGCTCGGTGGACTGACGTTGCCTCCCTTAAGTTTTGCGAATTACAAGTTGTAATAAAAGAAAGAAGGTAAACGAATTAACAAGCGTTATTTATTTGGTTGATGTAAATGTGGCGAACAACCCCACATATTCATAACTTGCTTTAAAAAACGTTTTATTCAATTTGTTGTCTATTTCGATACACAAAACTAAAATATTAACTTTTTCAGGCAAAAGACAATTTCTTTTCATATGTGTAAACAACTTGTTTTTTATGACACTTGCCATAAACTTCATCGAAAAATTCCTTTTAATTTCGCACAGAAGCATGTAAAAAGTCAATTAATTGCATTGGTATGCAGTTAAGGCTAATTGTTTGGGTTAACGGAGATTTTACTGTTGTTTTCTGCACAAGGATGGGATCAAGGCTAAAAAGGGTGATGACGCAACAAAACAACTAGTTTCCAAAAAAAACATGCACATTTATTCAACACTTTGGTTTGAAAAAATGTAATTTATATTTCTCATAAAAAAAGTAATCAATGGCAAATGCACTAACTTCCAAAATGTGTAAAAAATCGCCACGGTTTTCAAAACAAACTACACACACATACCCCCACACACACAAACTACGCAAATGACAAAAATAAAAATCCGTGTACTGAGAATCCGTGTATTTAGAATCCGTGTACTTAGAATCCGTGTATTTGAAATCCGTGTACACGGATAATATAGTAGAATTACACGTTTTTTAAGAACACGGATTCTAATTTGACATATTCTAATTACACGGATTCCGTGTATCCGTGTATTCTAAGTACACGTTCAAAATCGTAGTACTTAGTAAACTATATAATCTGTGATATTACTCTTAAAATGCAAATGTTTAATTACAAAAATTTATATTCTGGTAACTTTTTCCTTTCTTTATACAATTCTGTATTCGATTTTCTGTTCGACATTTCGAATTAATGGATACGTACTGGCACTCGTTCACGGAATTCATAATACGGAATTACGTTACGAGTACGGAAGTGGTAATACAGCTTTTTACGTGACGATTTATACGATCACGAAAGAAATTTGGCCCCGGGTTAGATAAGTTGCGGTATCAAAAGAGAGCACTTGTGTTCCCGGTAGGACTTACCAGACAGCCAGTTTTACGTACTTACCTGCTATGCCGGCCAAACGAGTAGCATGTGCTTCTTAGACCTCTATTTCCCTCTCTTGCACTTCTTCTAACTCTCCGATCTTCCACGCATATGCACACACATATTAAAACTCAAGCGTCGGGTCTTATGTATCAAATACAAACTTCAATTCCCATGACGCTTGGATTTCCATGACGAAATTCTTCAGATCCATTATCACTATCCTGCAACATCATTAACTTTCTGAACTCCACAGGATGGACCTGAAAAACCACGCCCCTATCACTCCCACCAACATCCTGGTCACGTGAGTTGTGGTATCGAAACGGTGCACCAGCGTACCTTGTGGCTTGGTAGGACTTTACCAGACAACCACTTCGACCTACCTACCCATTCTCACTTCAGAAGTTTCACTTCAAAAACTTATTTTCAATTTTATGGTAAGTGTTTTTACCATCAAATCCGAAATAATGGCAGATTTAAAAACATTGGTCAATAATTAACTCTTAGTGGATTCTGTGATATCGACCCCCACAAAGTGAACGTGAACCATAGGAATGGAGGGAAGCACCGAAGGTTGCTGGCAGACTCCTACTTCCAGTATTTATTTCCCCTTTTATGTTTATTATTTAAAATTTACTTATATCACCACTAGTTTTGATTTTTATTTAGAATAATCAACCAAAAGTTATCTATACATTTGACCTTTTTTTATGAATAAGACTTTAATACTATATTTTTTTAGCTATGGGTATTTTCTTTTACAATTCAACTTAAATTCGTCGATGTTCGAGTAAAAATACCTAGGTCCGATTGGAGAAATCGCAACATAAATAAACGGCAACGGCCATCTCGGTAGCCCTCTATTTTGTCAGATTTCTTCTTAAACAAGATATAACCAAATATGGTCGCTAAAAAGAAAAACAAGATTAGAGTAAAAAAAATATCAAAGAAGAATAGTATACCAATGTTATTTAAGTTGTAATTTTTTCTCTCGATCCCATCCCTCAAGAAAATGCATAAGTGTAAGAAGACATTACGTCGTGGTGAACTTAAACAAGATATGAGTTCCATTGCTTCTTCTAGAGTGTTAGTGTGCAACAATTGATCTACATAAGGTGTTAAAAGCGGCTCACTTGGAGCTTCAAGTAACATCAGCATAGCCTCTGCAGCCGTGTGCACATTTCCAGCTTTGATAAATAAAATGAAAAAGTTCGCAATCTTAGATACGGAACTATTTTTGTAAGAACTTAAGTTTATTTACATACACATTCACACTTAATTAACTCAAGCACCAACTGGCAATACTTCCGCGTTTTCTTTATATTGCTTGAGTAGTTAAAAAACAACCGACTAAAATGTGTACACTCCACATTAAAACTTACGAAATGTAAATGTTCATTTACTAAGTTTTTTTCCAAAAATAAATTTCATTAGTTTCAATAGTTAAGTCCTTAGATTGTATAAATAAAGCATAAGTTAGGTTACGTCGAAAGACATAGAATAATTATTAAGTTTAGCTTAGAGTGCCCGTGTAGGGCCAGTTAGTAAAAATTACATAGTTAAGTTAATAAAGCTAGTTTTAAGCGTTACTTACGAAATTCTTCATTTGACCAACTATCCAACCAGTCCCGAATCTGATTTATATGCACATTCTTCGAAAACTTGCGATCAAGTGAGAATGTTCCTTCTGTTTTATTCTCCATTTTATGTAAGTAATCAATTAGTAGGAAAAACTCTCGTGGCAGGGTAACCCTTAACATACTTCCCTGGATATTATCCTTAGATTAAAGATATTAAGTTTTATTTTATTGAATTATGATTTGGTAAAAACTTACCAGTTCATTTATTTCTTTCAGTGAATATTCACAAATCGGACGATTCGTGTGACACAAAGTTTCCAAAGGAAGACCGAAACAGCTTGGTCTATATTCACCCATTATTGTTATGAAAATATCACGACCATCCTTCACGTGGAGCACCAATATATCAAAAACCACCTTACCTAGGGAGAAACGCACCCTTTTTAATAAATCCGCAATCGTTCCAGAGTCTGCAAGAAATTTTATTCTGATACTAAGGCTCGTTCCTATATAAAGAGAAAGAAAAAAAAAACATGTTATTAAAAGACAATCCAAAAATAAACTAAATGAAAACTTATTAGAACGACAGATTTTAAGGGCCAAATGTCTAGCTTTCAACATTAAAAGAAAATTGTTATTCCACGAAGTTCCTGACTGTTTCAGATTAACTCTGATCAGTGAAAGTTATTACATGAGTGAAGAATAATCCAATTCAAATTGTTTTAATTTTACTTTTATTAATTTAAACTCTTTTAACCCTCTACCGCATAAGTAGCCATATATGGCTTTTCGCAATAAAACTGTCTTTTCTTTACTAAATCACATTCGAAATGACTAAAACACAACACGATCGCTTTGTGCGTATCCTAAACAACACAAAATGGTACTTTTCGCATTTTCTAGATAAGGGTTGTCTGTGATTTTTTCATTTTTACTTCAGTTCCTGTCGTTTGTGCATTGAAAAAAAAGTGAAAAAAAAGTTTGGTTCTAAGTATGTGCGAATAATTGTGTTCAATTGGTAAGAGCAATCGGTTTAAAAATACATTTTAGTTAAAATACTTAATTTTCTATAATATGAATGCATTTTTTTTTTTTTAACTATTGCTAATACTCGTTTAATTAGTTTAAACCATCGCACTTTATTTTTTAAACTAAACTTTTCTTTTTACTTTTTTAAATAAATATTGTTAAAGAATAATCAAGAGAAGCTATTTCAATCGTTTTTTACTTTTTTCCTCAGCGCACATTAATTCATGCGGTAGAGGGTTAAAAAAAAAAAAGTTCAAACTTTTGAAAAATTAAATAAAAAGAAATTACAAGTTATTAAGCAGATGAATCGTCCCGGAGTGTTTCGTTGCAAATTACGTCAAATACTACGCCCTTAAGTATAGAGCCGGGACGTCTTGCAGAGCCCTCAACCCAGACTTTCTCTCCCTGACTCTTTTCCTCAGCACCTGTTTAAAAATATTCATTTATCGATAACATTGACGGACATTTTTTTTACGTAACACGCAAGCGATTTTACGAAATTCGCAAATTATCCAATTCACCATAAATTAACTTACTCACACGTCTGTAAATGTCCATAGGAAATATGGGGACGAGGTGTTGTAAAATCAAACTCACAATGTAGTCAGTGTAGTGTACAATCGTATTTTGAACCAAATTTCAATTTGGCATCTCTGTTCGCGTGAAAAGTTAGACGTCGCCATAGCTCACTTCCGCTACTAGTATGCCTGTTAAATTTCTGTAAATTCCTTCAAATTTCCCCATTACGTTTAAGCTTTGTCCTACTTACTAACTTTAGCCTCGGTCACTTTTTTCTAATTCTTCGAAGAGGTAAAACTCCACAAATAAATTACTTGCAGCTAACCCAAACACATTTAATGATTTTGATTTCATCTTTTCTTCTCTGTTTACCCTCTTTGCCCAAACATTGGTCAACGAGCCGAATCCGAAAGTGCATTTCCCGAACAAATTGAAAAAAAGGAACATCAAAATTCTACTAAATACTCAAATTATCATCTAAGAAGAAAAGTGTGCGAAAAACCAATAGAGCAGAAAAATAAAACACGATCTCCGAAAACGAAATCTCCGCAGAACCACAGATAGATAGATACAAATTTTATTTCTCATTAATACATTAAAGATTTTAGTTTTTTACAATACGCTGGGTAAAAAGAAGAAAAATTGAATGACATTCGGTATTTTGGATACATTGTATAGAAAATAGTTTTGAATGCCACCTCAAGGGGCTTATACAACTTTATAATAAAATTAAATTTTGGGTGGGGTGACCCAGTATAAAACAATATGCACAATTCAAAAATCAAAAACAATAAAAAAAAAAAGAAACAGAAAGAATTTAAAGAAATTGAAAGTGAATAATTGGTGGTCTTCGTTTTCAAAAAACCCTTTTTCATATATTTTTTAATTTTAGGCTAACGGCAAGTACCGTGTGCGTTGCGTACACCGTTGACGCGCCCATGTTTGTACAAGTCCCGACGCCAATGGAAATCCAGAAAAATCTTATAAATCCGGCTCGAAAGACCAATTTTGTATGCGTATTTGCCGAGAAAATACTTATCTTGGATTTCCTGGCTGAAAGTTGGAATTATATTTACGATGACAACAGAAAAAAAAGAACACGCGAAATACGGATAAATTTGCTGCAGCAAAATATTCCGGAGCGAAAAATGAAAAAAACTACAAATAAAAGACCGGGTTAATTTTTCACGACTTTATTTGCTTTCTTCTTTTTTATCACTAATTCTTTTTTTTTCATATCTTAACCCTCTACTGCATGAATTAATGTGCGTGGGGAAAAAAGTTTTAAAAAACGGTTGAAATAGCTTCTCTTGATTATTTGTTAACAATATTTATTTAAAAAAGTTTAAAAAAAATTTTAGTTTAAAAAATAAAGCTCTGGCTTAACAGCTAAATTATAATTTTAATTATAATTTAGACTTTCAAAAAAAAAAAAAAAGTATTTTAACCATAATGTATTTTTAAACTAATTGTTCTTACCAATTGAACACAATTATTTGCAATTACCTAGATCCAAACTTTTTTTTCACTGTTTTTTTCAATGCACATTCGAGAGGAACTGAAGTACAAATGAAAAAATCGCAGACAACCGTTATCTAGAAAATGCGAAAAGTACCATTTCGTGTTGTTAAGGATACGCACAAAGTGATCATGTTGTGTTTTAGTCATTTTGAATGTGATTTAGTAAAGAAAATACCGTTTCCTTGCGAAAAACCATATATGGTTCTGTATGCAGTAGAGGGTTAAAAAGCGAATGCACTCACAAATGATTGGTCTTAATGATTTAGTGTCAACAGAGTTCAGCGGAAGTTTGTTGTCATTCACCTTTCACCATTCACCTTTGTTGACGTCGAGTTCGACGTGACACCTCCCTTCCTTGATTGAAAACTCTCAGGAGTTTTACTGTTTATTGTTATTTTGAGTGACTTATATTTACAGCTAATAAGTATAGAAAGCGTAATTAAAAGGCTTAAAACAATTAAAATAGCAATACATAGGTTAGGTTAGGTTAGGTGATAGGGTTGACGGGAAAGGAGGTCCCTTCTCCGTCACACTTAAGTCAATGTAGACCCATTGTGATACCCTAGGGGTTTCAGCCCCCTTACTAGGAACCATTAGTCTATGTTCTGTCGAGCCATTTAGAGGCGCGGATAAATCTGTGTATATCGACCACAGACTTGTCGGACAGTTCTTCTAGATCCTGAAAGAAATGTCTTCCTAGGGTTTTGAATCTTTTATGGCAGAGCACTGGACAGTGGCAAAGAAAGTGTGGGGTGTCCTCATCTACTTCTTCGTCGCCACAGCCTCTGCAAAGGTCATCCGTGTTAAGTCTCAGTTTTCTTGCATGGTAGTTAAGCATATTATGCCCGATGATGATACCTATTAGGGAAGATGGGGATTTTTTATCCATTTGCAGGATTCTATCAGTTTTTTGTTTATTCCTAGTTTTGACACAGGAACTAAGCGCATTCCATCTATCATTAGCTATCTTTTGAATTTTGCTCCCAATCACCTGTTTGAGATTACAGGGTGGAATTTTAGCGGTGAAATCAGCTTGGTCGGGGTCTAAAGAAGATCCTTCCCTTGCCAGCTCATCAGCTGTCTCATTACCAGGCACCCCCTTGTGGCCAGGGACCCAGCAAAGTCTTACAATTACAAATGGCAATACATATGATCCAATTGTGTACAATACTATCTTTTTTGTGGAATTAAATTTCTTTAGTTTCTTCTATATTTTCTATTTGGCTGATACTAAGTTCGTCAAATGCTAGCTTACTTATTTTTTATGAAAATTCTTCTTCTTGATTATAATAGGTTTTATTATTAATTTTAATATTACATTTGTGGAAATATATAACATAGTTTCCGTTTAAGGTTAACAATCTTTCATCACATGAACTACTTAAAATCGTGTGATTTTGATTTTTTAATAATATTAAACTTGGTTCAATTTTAAGAGTTTCCAGTTTCTGATTTTTGGTTTTAAAACAACTTTTTTATAAATATAAAGGTTAGATTTTTTTAAGGATTTTCTCGTTATATCATATCGAATATTATAAAGGGTGGTTAAGTTTTAAAGGCCGATGTTGAATGTGAACCACGTCAAGTTTTTTTCTGCATTTCATTTGACATTTCTCAATTTCAGACTAACTCAATTTGAACCATGGAAAGATACACAGTCCAGCAACGCGTTAAAGCTTTTCAGGCTTATTATGAAAATGGGCGTTTAAATCAAAATGCATATCGTGCACCTCGTGATTTTTTCGGTCAATTTAATCGTCCAAATGTGCGTACAATCGGAAAAATCGTGCAAAAATTTGAGCAAACCGGGTCTGTAGGAGATGTGAAAACACCAGTGCATGCTCGTACAGCTCGTACTGCAGAAAATATTGCTGCTGTTCGCGATAATGTGGCTGAAGTAAAATGAGGCCGGTCAGACAGTTACTGTGAATAGTGTTCGCTATCGTAAGATGATAACGAACTTTTTATGGCCCGAATTGGAAGATATGGATATGGACGATATGTGGTTTCAACAGGACGGTGCCACTTGCCACACAGCTAACGAAACAATGGCTCTTTTGCGGGAGAAATTCAATGGCCGTGTTATCTCACGTCGTGGCGATGTTAATTGGTCGCCACGATCATTCGATTTGACACCGTTGGATTTCTTTCTTTGGGGTTATTTGAAAGAAAAGGTGTACGTCGATAAGCCAGCAACAATTCAAGAGCTAAAGGATGAGATAATTCGGCACATTAACGGCATAGAACCTCAATTATGCCTCAGCGTCATCGAAAATTTGGACCATCGGATGGAGGTGTGCCGCCGAGGTCGCGGCGGCCATTTGGCCGATATTTTGTTCCATACATAATTGAACCATACCAATATTATCATAATAAAAAGAAATGACAATAATTTCCTAAATAATTTGTGTTTTATTCAAAATCAACATCGGCCCTTAAAACTTAACCACCCTTTATAATGCGACAATTTCTTGGTTGGTTAACATAAGTTCTTCGAAGTTTTTATTAGTTATTGGAGTTACAAGTGATTTTTTAACCATTATTGTTTCTCTCGGAATTTTGATTGCAAATATAATCTTGTCGTTTTGATATTTAGCTGTAGCTAGTTTTATGTTCTGTAGTTTGTATAAGTCTATATCGTATTTTAAGATTTCTTTGCTTGATAAAATATTAGAATATTGTTACTCATAAGATTTAATCTTGCGGATGGGAGATTATTTTGAATGTGTTCTACATTACCTTCGAGGATTTTAATTTTATATAAAAGATATAAGTAAATTAGTTCCCTATAAACTAGTTCATTGTTTGACTTTATATCATTAAACCTTTCCAAAAATGTATTTCTATCAGATTCTATTGCATTTTTTAGATTACTAAAGGTTTCATTGAAGTGATTATTAATTTGTTTATTTTTATTAAGGTTTTCTATTGCCCTATGGCTATTTTTGTCGGCTAAGCTAAGGTGTTCCTCGATTTCTACCCTATCGATATCGTCCAATGTACCAAACAACCATTTGAGTCCTGTTCCTACATTATTAACAAGTCCTCTTTTATATCTATGGGGCAGCAAGGTTTGTACCTTCGAAAGTTCTTGTTGTAAAAGATGTTTATTTTCTAATGTCTGTACATGGTTTATGTTGTTGTAAATCCGTTGTTATTAATTATCTTCTCAACTATTAGCGTTCCTTTCGTCATGTGGAGTAGTATTATCATCAAAAATATTAGTGTCCAGTTGACCTGAAAATTTATTAGTTCTTTTATTATTTACTGGGTGTATATTTTCTAACTTTAATTTTCTATATTTCGGTTCGTTTTTTTGTCTTAATGCTTTGTTGTTTTTTACATAACCCTCTTCATTAGTCTGATATTAGTCTTCACGGTTGGTATTACGTCTGTTAATTATCTTGTCTTTGGTTTTTCTTAACATTTGTTCGATGTTTTCTTTGTCGGCTCTTCCCTCAATTACATCTATTGATCTTGTCTTAATTGTTGAATGCACTGACCTGTTATACCATTCTACACATTTGAAGACTTTTTCCTGTGTTGATAACTCAAATTTTCTGCTTCTAGACCCTGAGCTTTTCTCCTATTGTACTATGAAATCGTTCGATGTCAGAGTTACCTGTGTGACTGTTAGGTTTGGTGAAGTGTGTTTCTACTCCTTCTTGTCTCAGGAATTCTTTTACTTTAACGGAATTGAATTCATTGTCTAGTATTACGAGATGTGGTTTACATTTGATTGAAAAATATATTCTTATTTTCTCTCTAATGGTAACACTATTTCGGTCTTCTAAATAAAGTATTACTGCATGTTTGGAGAATTTGTCGATAAAAGTTAAGAAACTGTGTATGTATATATTTAAATGAATTGTTTGGTTTATGCCACTTGGTGTGTCTGTAATATAAAATTTTGGTTTTATCGGTCTTTGGTCATATTTTGCTCTATTGCATGTATCGCAGTTGTTGGTATACTTCTGTATAAGCTTTTTAAGGTTTTTAAAATAAATCAGTTTTTTCAGTCCTTCGTAGTTTTCGTGTATTCCTCCATGTCCGGTCTCGTTCTTGTGGTACTTCGCTATATGTCTGTAGACTTCTTCATTTTTCATTTCCTTGGCGTTATATGAACATTTGTAAAACGATAAGCTTGTGTTACATATATAATTGTATTAATTTTTGTTGTTGATATTATACTCGTGGTCCGGTAGTTCAGAATAGATTCCAATTTTTCCTGGTTTTAAAAATCTTCTAAAAATATCCGTCATAAAATTGTTTTCAATATCGTCGAGACTTACGTATATTTTTCGTTTTGCGTTAACTACTTCTATTTCTTTAACTTTGTTGTGTCACAATAATTTGAGTGAAAAATCTATTAACAACTGTGTCTAATATGGGAATGTGATTATTTTGTTCTTCTTTCTGTGAGTGTATCGTAGCATCTGTACTTATATTGTCATCTTTATCTAAGTCTATTGCATTTATTTCCCCCATTTCTGCATTGATCCTACTCATATAGTCTGCTACTTTATTTTCCTTGCCTTTGATGTAATTTATATTTATGTCATACTCTCCCAGTTTTAAAAGCCACCATTGAAGTCTAGGGTTTATATTCTTACCCTTATGTTTTGTCTGCAGCAATTTTAATGGTTGGTGGTCTGTCATTAAATCAAAAGTTCGACCATAAATGTAGGGTCTGCAATAATTGACAACCCAAACGATCACAAGAAGTTCTTTTTCTGTTGTGGAGTATCTCTTCTCGTGGTCGTTAAGGGTTCCGCTTGCATAGCTTATTGGGTGTTCTTTTTGTGTAAGGACTGCTCCGACCGCGAAATCACTTGCATCTGTGCTAAGCTGAAATCGTTTTTTAAAATTGGGATATCTAAGAATTGATGGATCAGCCAAAATTATTTTATGTTTATGGAATGCGTTTATATACTGCGGGTCATTTTTATTTATTCAAGTGTTATTTTTCAAATATTTTGTCATACCTTGTGCTACTTTCGCATAGTCCTTAACAAATTTGCGATAATTTCCCGTTATTCTTAAAAATGACTTCATTTGTCGTGTGATCTCAGGTAACTTAAGCTTTTTGTATGCCCTAAGTATCCTGAAGTTCTTGCAACAATTTTACATTTGTCTATTTGGATCTTGAAGTTATGCTCCATCAATTTATTGAATATTTTTTGTATGTTTTCAATGTGTTCCTCTATAGTTTTGCTAAATATTAGAATGTCGTCCATATAAAAAACACATATTTTATTTATGTATTCCCGAAGTAATGAATTGATTAATCTTTGAAATGTCGCTGGAGAATTTTTCAATCCAAACGGCATTCTTAAGAATTCGAAATGGCCAAGAGGTGTCGAAAATGCAGTTTTTTTTTTCTATCGCTCTTTTTTATAAGGACCTGGTGAAATCCCTTTGCGTGGTCTAGGGTTGTGAAGTACTATTCTCTTTCTAACTTATCAAATATACTTTCTATACCAAATATACTTGGTATAGGAAATTTGTCGCCAACCGTTATTTCATTGTCTTCTATAATCAATTACGATTCTCCACTTCTTTATACCTGAATTGTCGATCTTTTTTGGGACGATCCACAGTGGCGAATTATAAGGAGAAGTGCTTTCTGTTATTATGCCTCGCTTGAGCATTTTCTGCATTTGAGTGGCCTAGTTGCAAAACTCACTAAGTCCACTTTTTGAGCAAAATTTAATAATGATGCAGTTTGATCTCACTATGATAGCCATAGCTATCTGCATCATTACTAAAAAATTTTCAAAAATGGCAGTGAGTGAGTTTTGCAACTAGGCCACTCATTTGTCTATTGATCTCCTCTTCGTGTACTTCCGGATATCTGTATATTTTGTGATTATTTCATGTTGAATTTCATAGGTGTGGGTTAGTTGTTGTCCTTCCTGGAAAAACAGGTCTTTTTTTCTCTTTATAAGTGCCGTTAACTTCTCTTTTTCTTCTGAGTTCATGTCTTGGTGTATTAATTTCTCTAGTATAGCTTTTGAATCTTCTAAATAATGTATTTGATCATAATCATAGGGACAGGAATTTAAGAATTTTATATTTTCGCCGTGTATTTCTAGGTATCCTTCTTCTAGGTTTACAATTGCCTGCATTGGATTCAACAGGTTTTGACCTATTAAACCGTCAAATTGTTTATTGGAGAATTGTGAAAGTTTCCAGCTCATTAAGTTATCTTCTTTGAATTCGATTGGTAATTTGGTAATGATCTCTTCATTTATTGAAATTTGTCCGTTAGTTGTGTTAAATAGGATGGACTTTCGTAGTCTAACTCGTTTATACTGGTTTAATTTGATTCTATCTAGTACGGTTGTTGTTGACTCTGTGTTGATAACACATTTTATTTTGTCGTTACCAACAGTCAGCTCGACTATCGGTTAACTTGTCTTATGGCTTGCAACCGAAAATTTTCTTCTTCTGGCATCGAGTTTCGAATATGTCCCACTTCCATGGGTTCAAAATTGCCCTGTCTAGTTTGCCTGGAACCTCTATTGTCGAAGTTATTTCCCAAATTTTGTCAAAACTGCCTTGAGTTTGAGTCATGGTTATCTGTGTTTTGTCTGAACTGTCCTGAATTTGAGTTATAGTTGTATGTTGATCTGAACTGTCCAGAATTTACATTGCGTCGTAATTGATCTTCCCTACTACTTCTAGGTTCTACCGTCTCGGTGGTGTGTTGGACCTATACCCGGTTATATGATGTGAGTTTTGTCTGATAAACTGATTACTATTGTATGTATTATAAGCGCTCGCTTTTCTATCATATTGTTTAAGTATACCTGTTTCGGCTAATGTATACTGGCTTCCCTCAAGTTTGTTATATTTCTACTATTTATTATACTAGCAATATGCGCATCGATTCCATCTAAGAATGTTTTTAACATAATAGATTCATTTGTTTTTGG
This sequence comes from Criorhina ranunculi, assembly GCA_951813785.1. Classification (NCBI taxonomy): domain Eukaryota; kingdom Metazoa; phylum Arthropoda; class Insecta; order Diptera; family Syrphidae; genus Criorhina; species Criorhina ranunculi. The sequence goes on from OX638386.1 coordinate 9,301,048, forward strand.
TGAGAACTCTACAGGTTTATTTTTGTCAAATTCGTATTTTGTGTTAAGTTTATCTAAGATATATCTTAAGCTACGAAAGTATTCACTTACTTTGATGCATTTTAGGTTGATGGCTTGGTGGTAAAGATGATGTAAATTGTTTCTAACATGACGTTGAAATATGAAGTTCTTCAGTGTTTGGTTTTCGTTGAATAAAGGGAGGATAAGCTCCACCTCTCTGATGAATGATGATAAGTCATAATCTCTTCTCTCTTCCATGAAATTCTTTTATATTGCTAGCTTCTCTTATGAGCTCACATGCATTTATGAAGGATCCTTGCGGGATTGCACTGCTGGGACTTGGTTGCTGTGGTCCCTGCGGTTGCTGTTCCACTACCATTTCTCCTTCTTCTTGTTCTGCAGTAAACGTATAAGGGATATAGAACCACAATGCTTTGCCTTTGTTTTCTTTTGGCATCAACCTACTTCGCTGGTATAATTCACTAGCTTCTTTTTTTTATTTTTAACAAGTTCCTTATAAGAACTGTCTTTCGAAATTCACTTTTGTCACTGTCTTTAGACGAGTTATTTTAATTAGAACTGTCTTTGGGTTATTCACTTTTGGTAAAAAAAAGGCACTGTCTTGAGACAAGTTATTTAAAGTAGAATTGTCTTTCACTTTTGGTAATTCACTTTTGGTTTCTGTCTTTAGACGAGTTATTCTATTAGAACTATCTTTAGATGAGCTATTTTAATAGAAATGTCTTTGGGTGGACTTATCTTAAAATAATTACACTATTGATCCTACCGATTGTGCCAGTTACGGATTAAATTGCCGCAGCAAAATATTCCGGAGCGAAAACAAAATGAATGACTACAAATAAAAAGACCGAGTTAATATTTTCGACTTTACTTGCTTTCTTCTTTATTAACTCTGTTTCTCATTTTTCGTATTGCAACGTGTTTGCCGGTTCGCAATGATAAAACTTTTTCTCCTTTCTGATTCTATTTGTCTTTATTAAATCTTTTCACAAACAACTGATTATCTTTTATTTATTCCAACAATATTCAACTCTTTAAATCCAATTATTCACAACTCTTTTATTCCAAACAACTTAAACAATTAATCTCAATCAAATTCTTCTGTAATTTTAATTCACTATTGAAATCTCTATCCAAATCACTTTTCAACTGTATCTCTAATAAATCTCAAGTCAACTGTGTCCATGCTCTCAATGCTCGTAGTATTTATACCCGAGATACGAATCCAGAATCTTCCTTCCTGGCGACGATTTGCCCATCTAGTGAGATATCGATAGTTCTGGAACGTGCCTGAGGTAAGTACTAGAAAATTCCTGAAGGTTCTTATAATTGCTGAATGCACTTAAATCTAGCACTACTCCCCACTAGATGTCGCTGATCGATATCCCCAAATTTCAACCAATCGACTAAATGTCGCTAATACAGTCGATATAACAATTCCACTAAATGTCGCTAATGCAGTTGATATTACACTGCCCCCCTCCTAAACTTGTTCGTCCCGAACAAGAGTATCTGCATTGTTTCCATGGTAACGATGTAGGCGATCCACATGTATGATTTTCAACTTGCCTCGTAGTCCCCGTTGAATTCTGTAGACAACGTCGTTGATTCGTGTAACCACTGTATAGGGACCCTCCCAGTCCTGCTGCAACTTCGGAGACCTCCCTTTTTGTCGATGTGGGTTGTACAGCCATACCAGATCTCCTTCCCGAAATCCTGACGTCGTTGTCTTCGCGTCGTACCTGGTCTTCATGCGGTCACTGGCTATCTTAATCTTCGTCCTAGTTCTTTGGTGTATGTCGGCGATCCTTTCCCTTAGGTCTGCCACATATTCTTCTTCCGATTTCGGTTCATCCATGGGCGAACCAAATTTCACCTCACTAGGTAGCCGGACAGGTTGACCAAAAAGGATTTCGGACGGAGTGTGTCCCGTTGAACTGTGAACTGCATTACGGTAAGCCATCAGGAACAAGGGAAAATGTCGATCCCAGTCACGTTGGTGATCACTCACGACTTTGGAGAGATGTTCATTCAATGTCCTGTTGAACCGTTCTACCATCCCGTCGGACTGTGGGTGAAGTGGAGTCGTTCGAGTCTTTTTGATTCCGAGTAGTTGACACGTTTCCTGGAATATCTTGGACTCGAAGTTCCGTCCTTGGTCCGAGTGCAGTTCCATGGGTGCACCAAACCTGCTCACCCAGTTGTTGACGATCTGTTCCACGACGGTCTTAGCCTCCTGGTTGGGAATTGCAAACGCTTCAGGCCACTTGCTGAAGTAGTCCATAACAACTAAGATGTATTGGCTACCCTGGTCGGTTTCCGGGAACGGCCCTGCGATGCCGACAGCGATTCGTTCAAACGGTGCACTCACGTTGTACTGATGCATCTTTCCCCGGGTTTTCACGCTTGGTCCCTTGCTCGCTGCACACGTGACGCACTTTCGACACCAGCTCTCGATGTCATTTCTCGCACTGAGCCAGTAGAATCGTTCCCGTACTTTATCCAGCGTTTTGTTTACACCCAGGTGTCCTCCGGATGCGCCATCGTGCATTTCCGGCAGCACTTCATGCACTTTTGAACGTGGCACTACGAGCTGCATCCTACACGTCTTTCCATCGGGCATCTCCCATTTTCGCCTCAAGATGCCGTCTTGAACATGTAGAGAGTCCCATTGTACCCAATATGCTTTGAGGGTAGGGCTTCTATCGGAGATATCTCGACCATCAGGTTTCTTCTTCCAGGCTAGTATCGGTTCGATATCCGGGTCTTCCTTCTGAGCGTTCCAGATCTCTTCTGTACTCCAACGGTGATGGGTTCAGCTCTAACTACTTGGACGGGAACGATCTCTTTCTCCTCCTTTCGTACACAATGCTTACAGTCGGCTTTACAAGGTCTTCGCGACAATGCATCCGCGTTTGAGTGGAGTTTTCCCTTGCGATGCTGTATTTCAAACTCGTACATCTGCAATCGTTCGGTCCACCTCGCGATCTGACCCTCAGGATTTTTGAACTGCAACAACCATTTTAGAGCTGCATGATCTGTACGTAGGAGGAACTTTTGACCGTAGAGGTACTTGTGGAAATGTTTCGTCGCCATAATCAGAGCAAGAAGTTCCCGTCTCGTTACACAGTAGTTCCGTTCTGCTTTGGAGAGTACCTTACTGAAATAGGCCACTACCTTCTCCTGGCCATCATGCACCTGCGAAAGGACAGCTCCGATCCCAACATTACTGGCATCTGCATCTACGATAAACATCTTGTCCGGGATGGGGTAGGCCAGTATTGGAGCCTCGCATAGTTGTTGTTTAAGTTGCCGAAAACTCTGCTCGCATTCGCCTGACCAATTAAATTGTTTTCCCTTTTCCGTCAACTGGTGCAGGCTCTTCGCAATTTTGGCAAAATCCTTTACGAACCGTCGGTAGTATGTGGCGAGGCCAAGGAAACTCCTCAATTGGTGTTTGTCCTTAGGAACTGGCCAATTTTTAACAGCTTCAACTTTGTCCGGATCCGTTCTCACTCCCTCTGACGAAATAATGTGACCTAGATACTTCACTTCTCGTTTAAAGAGCGCACATTTCTTCGAGTTGAGTTTCAAGTGGGTCTTGCGTAAGCGTTTGAAGACTTCCCTTAGTGTTTTAGAACGAGCGACGAAGAACCAGCACTTAGAAATCAAAGCAGATAAGTGAAGGTGAGAGAAACGAGGCGAAATCAACAAACAAATTTATTTTTTTTCATATACCAATATCAAGAGTACTTATCTGTTAGACGAACAAGATCCAAGTGGACGAGAAAAATTATTGCATAAGACAAGAGACCTTACATAATTTGAAACTGTTATACAAGCAAGAGAGAGTTACAGTAATGAACATGAACTTGAACTTGAATTTAGATTACATAAGAGAAATTAACGTAAATGTAACATGTTTGGCAAAAATAAACAATTAATGTGTTTAATAGAAAGGGTATGAACATAGGTAAAATAGCAAACATTTGGAGTTTAAATTTTAATCTCAAACATTCCCCCACCCCTGGAACGAAGTTTCAGCTTGTAGGTAGAAGGGCCAACTTGTGTATGGGCCGAATTAAACTTCCGCTAGCAGTCTGCAGCGTTACCACCCGCACGTGACCATCCTCGCCTGGGTGTACTGAGGTGACTCGTCCCATGGCCCACTTGCCTGGAGGTAAATTTGAGTCCTTGATGACCACCAAGTCATCAATGCGAAAGTTTTGTTGAGATTGAGTCCAGCGCGGTCGTTGTTGGAGTGACGTAAGATATTCCATACTCCAACGTCTCCAAAATCCTTGAAGTCTCGCTTGTATGGCCTGCCAGCACAGTAGACGGTTGTTGGGTATCTCAATTGATGGCTCTGGAACTGCTGAGTATGATTCACGTAGTAGATTCCTGCACCCAACGATCCAGTACTCCTGGCGGATTAAAACAAATAGCGCTGACACTCCTGGGTGCAGAAGGCGTTGATGAAAGTCCAATGCGATGAGTTTTGTAACCGTGTGTTCCTTTAGTAGAATGATGGGATGTTTCGCGTTAAACGAGATACTGGCTTCTTGAATGCGTCCGCCAACACGAAGAATCTGCTCCTCATCTAAAAATGGGTTTAAGTTAATGATTCTGCAGGTTTTAGGGAAATGGTTGTGCTTTAAATAAAACTCAATATCTTCTCCAAAATATAGCTTTTGGAGCCATCTGATAATTTCACGTTTGGAGTTATGAATTTCACTGGGGAGGAGGTGAGATGTATTGCAAGGCGACAGTTTTCGACATTTTGAAATGAAACGGTTCATAAACGCGACAGTACGGACTAATCGATTCCATGTAGAAATGCGTGATGAGAGGAACTCGAACGGATGATCTAGCTTGGTAACTAAGTATGACTGGTTATAGTTCTTCTTCTCCTCCTGTGTACAATCTGGATGTTCCTGGAAATGGTCAACCGTAGGCCAATGCGTTTCCTTCTCACCTAACCACTGAGGACCAGTCCACCAAATAGGGTGTTGAACGAGATTTGATGGTGCTATACCGCGCGATGCACAGTCCGCAGGGTTTTGCTCCGACTTCACGTGAAACCACCTTGGTCGAGGTATGGTGTTTAAAATCTCGGCCGTTCGATTCCCGACGAAGATATCCCACCGTCGAGGAGGCGATGACAACCAAGAAAGCACGACTTGAGAGTCGCACCAGGCGAAAATATTCGAACAAGTTATGTTTAACGATTTTTGAACAGCGATGAGCAGCCGAGAAAGCAATAAGGCTCCACATAATTCTAGCCTTGGAATGGTGAGCTGCTTTATAGGGGCAACGCGAGTTTTGGCCGCAACGATATTTGTTTCGATTTCGCCATTAGGAAGTTTGTAGCGCGAGTAAATAACTGCAGCGTAAGCGGAAGCAGAGGCATCGGAAAACCCATGTAATTGAAATGTTTCATCTGCTATGCCTATTGACCGAGGGATATTTAGCTTTGTGAGCATCACGAGCTCCTCACGAATTTTGCACCATTGCTTTGAAATCAAGTCTGGTAGGGGGTCGTCCCAACCAAGTTTTTTATGCCATAGTTCTTGAAGAAGGATTTTAAGCTGTACGACCGAGGGGGAAACGAAACCGAGGGGGTCAAAGATTCGTGCGACATCTCTAAGGATGTTACGTTTTGTGGCAGGCTCGCGAACTTCTAAGTTTAAACGAAAGGAGAAACAGTCTATTTGAGAGTTCCAGTATAAGCCTAAAACTTTAACCCATGACTCCGATTGACTTTCAAATGGGATGTTCTTAGTTTGAGCATGATCTTCAGCATCAAGGAGATCAGGACAATTACTTTGCCACTTGCTCAATTTAAGTCCAGCTTTCGAAAGAAGATCGATCAAACACCGTTTTTTGTACATGGCGTCAGGGAGTGAGTCTCCACCTGAAACGACATCATCCACGTAAAAGTCGTTGAGAAGGATTTCGGACGCGACGGGAAATTCTTCTCGATGGTCAAAGGCTAACTGCTCCAACACGCGTACCGAAAGATAAGGGGCACATGATGTCCCATACGTCACTGTGCACAGACGATAGTGTTCTAAAGGATGTGCTGAAGACTTACGCCAGACGATCCTTTGGAAGTCAACGTCCTCATCTGCCACCCATATTTGACGAAACATTTTAATTATGTCAGCGGTGAAAACATAAACGTGTCGACGAAACCGAAGGCAAACCGAGAACAGATTCCGCTGAATGGGTGGGCCTATCATCAACGATTCATTAAGCGAGGTTCCGTTGGTATCCTTGAATGACCCATCGAACACGACGCGGAGTTTGGTTGTTGTACTTTCCGGTTTAAGTACCGCATGATGTGGTAGGTAGAAGACGTTTGGTTTCGCGATTTCACTAGAGGGAACTCTACGCATATGTCCTAAGGTTAAATATTCATCCATAAATTTAGAATAAGATTGGAACAGCGAATGGTTTTTAGAGAACCTTGTCTCCATTGTCTTTAGCCGAGAAAGCGCACCCCCGATGGTGTTGGAAAAACATGGAGTAGATTTAAAGGGTAACTTCACTACATATTTTCCCTGTTCATCCCTGCGATGAGTTTGAAGGAAGTGTTGTTCGATTGCCTTATCTTCCTTTGAAGCGATAGACTTTGGATCAACTTCCTCAATAGTCCAAAATGCTTGGAGCGTAGCATCGATGTCGACAAGAGTGTGGTTCGATTGAATAGGTTGTTCAACGCGTGAGAACAATTGCCCGGCCAACACCCATCCAAATATAGTTTTCTGGGCGATTGGATGACCGCTGTTGCTCTGAATGACTTCGCCTTTCAAAATCTCCCAGGCCTTGTCTGCACCGAGCAGAATATCGATTGGATTAGATTTGTTGAAAGAGGGATCAGCGAGATCAAGTTCAGCGATATGATTCCAATCCTTGGTATCGAATGAAGTAGTAGGTAACGCAGAAGTAACGTTTGATAAAATGTATGTATTAACTAAAATACTGACCGAATCAAACAAAGAGGTGAGTACAATTGAGACACGACCTCTAGACGTACCTGCACAGGTTGATCCTATCCCATTTATAGGTATTCGAGCATTCGTTCGTCTAAGTCCGAGTCTTTGTACACAAGATTCGGTAACGAACGATGCTTGGGAGCCAGTGTCGATGAGAATGCGAACTTGCTCATCGATTCCATGTCTGTCTTTAACTTTAGCGATTGCTGTGGGAAGCAGAGTTTGAGGAGGGACTAGTGAGAGGTTAGTGGAATGATTGTTTACGATTTGTTTAATATTTGATGATAAAGTAGAATTTCCGTTGGGTTTCATATAGTTTGATGTTGATGCCGATGGAAAGTTTGTCGAAAGTTTGTGCGAATGTGAAGTACTGGGTTTACTAACGATTTCTAAATGAACCAGGCTATGGTGTCGCGAGTTGCAGATGTTACATCTAAACCTTGACCGACAGTGAATGGAGTTGTGGCCGCTGCGCAAACAGTTGAAGCAGAGTTTCGAGGATTTTGCGAAGTCTCTCTTGGATTCTACGTCCATCGCGAGGAATTCCGGGCATTGTGAAACGAGATGCGCAGCATTGCATTTCGGGCACTGTGTGGCCGAAGAAACATGCATACTTCTTAGCGACGAAGTCTTCACTTTATTAGTTTCACGAACATGTGGCCTACACGACTCTAACGCGTCGCACCGACGTTCCAAAAACACAAGAAATTGTTGAATGGTAGGATAATCTACGTCCATACTATCAGCAGACCAGGCTTGTTGTGTGTCGGGATCTACCTTGCGCAACAAGGTGTGAATCATCCAAGGATCCCTCTCATGTGAATTAAATGCATTGAGACCCCTTAACACTTCATCAGCACCATCCGATATCTTGCGCAGAGCTTTTACATTTGTATTAGTGATTGAGGGCAGTTGGAAGAATGTTTCCAAGAAACTAGTAACTATAAAACGCGGCCTATCATACCTTTTTTCCAGCCTGTCCCACGCCTGTTCATAGGTAGCATCGGAAACGGGAATGTGAGCAAGCAAGTTTAATGCTTCGCCACGAAGGCTAGAACGCAAGAAATGGAACTTCTGAGTTGGAGACAAGTTGACCTTATTATGTACTGTACTTGCAAACATATCGTGGAAAGCTGGCCATTCTTGGTAGCTACCGGAGAAAGGTTCTATATGAATCCTAGGAAGGTGTTCGTTCACTTGGTGCGATGTGTTCGACGGCTGTGCAGAAGAAGGTTCAGAGTTAAACATGTGATTTACTGGGATCATAGAGGATTCAGCCTTATTTCTTTCCCGAACAGCAGAAAGTAAGACTGATTTGACGAGCAAATACTTGGCCTCGAATTCTTCGAATTCAGCTTCGGGGTCCCGGTAATCTGGGTCTTCTGCGAATGCGTACATTCCCTCCTGAGTAGAACGAAATCTAACCCACAGTTCTTCAGCCTTGTCTGCACGCAATTGCAAAGCATCCAACGCAATGGTTTCAGAAATATTTTCAGTGAATGTAGCTAATTTGGTAAGCGAACCCTTGATATTTCCACGAATTGCGCGTAAGACGGAAAGATTTGTAGCCATGTTTTTCGACGAGTGGCTTTAAGCACGAGGCTGACGAATTCACGATAAAATGTTCTATGTGTATATACCAATGTGCGAATAATTGCAGCGCGAAATAACACAAGGACTGCCGGTTAGGTAGACAGGTACTTATGTGTATTTATGTATGTATGTCAGATAGAATGAATTAATAACACGCGGTTGTTTTGTACAGTCACTTAACTTGTATGTTATTTTCAAGGAGCATACATATGTCACCTATACCGATTCCAATCGAGTCTTAAATTGTCTTCGAGATAATGAAAAACACTTTGTGAAAGAGTCCTGATCAATTATAATATGATTAGCTTTTATGGAGTACGACGAATGGTTGAGCGGCGAGATGCGATAACGAGTTGGGTAATGGGCTAATCCAAATGCATGTTTTTGCTGTTTAATCCAGGAAAAATTAATCCGGCTCGATTCGGACCAAATTTATGTTTTAGAACGAGCGACGAAGAACCAGCACTTAGAAATCAAAGCAGATAAGTGAAGGTGAGAGAAACGAGGCGAAATCAACAAACAAATTTATTTTTTTTCATATACCAATATCAAGAGTACTTATCTGTTAGACGAACAAGATCCAAGTGGACGAGAAAAATTATTGCATAAGACAAGAGACCTTACATAATTTGAAACTGTTATACAAGCAAGAGAGAGTTACAGTAATGAACATGAACTTGAACTTGAATTTAGATTACATAAGAGAAATTAACGTAAATGTAACATGTTTGGCAAAAATAAACAATTAATGTGTTTAATAGAAAGGGTATGAACATAGGTAAAATAGCAAACATTTGGAGTTTAAATTTTAATCTCAAACACTTAGGTTGTCTCGATGTTCCGCAAACGTTTTTTCCACCACAATGACATCGTCCAGATACACCAAGCAGGTTTTCCAGGTTAGTCCATGCAGGACGCGTTCCATCAGACGCTCGAAAGTTGCCGGAGCGTTGCACAATCCAAATGGCATTACTGTAAACTCCCACAGCCCATTTCCGGCAGTGAATGCGGTTTTCTCGCGGTCTTCTGGGTGAATCTGCACTTGCCAATAGCCGCTCTTTAGATCGAGAGTGGATAACCATTGGGCCCCAGAGAGAGTGTCCAGTGTGTCATCGATCCGGGGCAAAGGGTAACTATCCTTTTTGGTAGCATCATTCAGCCTGCGGTAGTCCACGCAGAATCGGGTGCTGCCGTCCTTCTTCTTGACTAGTACAATGGGTGATGCCCACGGGCTCTGGGAACTTTCAATTAGTCCTTCTTTCTCCATCGACGATACCATCTCCGCAACCTCTGTCTGCTTTGCTAATGGGAGTCGCCTGGCAGGCTGTCTAATCGGTCTAGCATCCCCGGTGTCTATGCGGTGCTGTACTAAGTGTGTTCGGCCGTGGTCCCCATCTTGTAACGCAAATATGTCCGCAAACTCACCGAGTAGATTCGCTGCCGTGCTTCGCTGCTTAAGTTCACAATGTTGAAAGATGGTCTTCCGTAGTTCCGCCAATCTGTATGACGGAACCGGCTTCACAGGCTCCTCCTCGGTTGCTGCTGAGATCGCGGAAATCGGTACGCATTCTCCAATCACTTCCCCTCGCTTTAATTTGACGCTGTAGTTTTTCGGGTTCATGAGCCTTACTGGTACCATGTTGTTCTTTGGTTCCACTAGAATTCTTCCCACGATGTAGTTCTGGGAGTCTTTTTGGTTATCTGGCTCAATGAGGAAGAATCGATGGTTCCCAGGATCACCCTCCAAATTTGTCCAAATTACTGTCTCTGCAGAGGGTGGCAAAATGTCGTCTTTGCTGCCGTACACCATAGGAATCTCCACATGTCGATACCTCAGCACCTGCATTCCGATGTCCAGGATGATCTTATGTGCTTCCATAAAGTCCACCCCGATGATGCAGTCGTCGCATATGTCAGCCACCAGGAACACGTGTGAGAATGTTAAGCCTGCCATTTGTATTCTCAGGCGAACTTCTCCGTAGACTTTTGCTGATTCTCCTGTCGCAGTCCTCAGGCAGTAGCTACTGGTGTTGTGTAGCCATGAATTCCAGACGAGATCCCTCCTTACGATGGAAGCCGTGGCACCGGTGTCTATGGTAGCCACGCACTTGTTGTTGCCCATAATTGCTTCCACGGTCAAGCTTTTGTTGCATCGCTTGGTTTGGGAGACTTGGATGGTGGTTCCGGGGCCATCGATTCCAGAAACCAACTTCTGCCCCGCGAAGTTGGCTCTTAAGCATTTCCCGAATGAGAAGCTTGACCAGCAGGACGGATGTTATCCCCGCTGGATGCTTCTTCGTCGCGTCTCCGGCTAGCACAATGCGGACAGCTTCCGTTTCTTCGTGGTGCTCTGCACTGCCGTTGTAGATGTCCAATCTTGTTGCAATTCCAGAAACGAATCTTCCGTTCTGCGGCGTTATTTTGGCGCTCGACGTCCACTCTCTGGCAGGAGCATTCCTCGGTGATTATTTCCCTGACACGATGGATTCTCTGGGAGGCCTGATCTGCTGCCTCCATTGTCAGGGCAAAAGCCAAAGCCTCAGCAAGTGATTTCTTCCCAGCCATTCGAACAGCCATTTGTAGTTTTTCGTCGTTAATGGCTTGGATAAACGCTTCGGTTGCCATTTCGTTGATGATCTCCTTTCCAGTATTGGGGTAGGACAGATGCGCCAGACGTTCCACATCTGCCTGCAGCTGCTGCAGTGTCTCTCCCTTCATTTGAGCCCTTCGGCGCAACTGGACCCTGTATACTTGTTGCATATGGTCATCATCGAATCGCATCTCAATGGCCTTCAGTAGCGAGCCGTAGTCACGATGTTTGTCATCCGCGAGGGTTTGGAGTAGTTCGGCGGCTGAGCCTCGGAGTGCAAGTGTGAGTGCAATCGATTTTTCTTCCTCGTCCCAATTGTTGGCCAATGCGGCGGCTTCGAATTGTTTCTTGTATATAGGCCATGATGTTTGACCATCGAATACCGGGGGCTGCATTTCCTTTCTTCTCGGACCTTCGATTGAACTCACGCGAAGTTTTTGCCTCTTCACACCGTCGAGTTCATTGGTCAGATGTTTGAATTGTTTTTCCATTTCTTCGTACTGACCTCCGAATTTCACTTCCAATCTTTTTTCGACATCTTCTATTTGCTGGTCGAATTTGACCTCTAGACTCTCGAGAACATGCTTTTGCTCTTCGAGCTTGGTATCGAGAGAGTTCCTGGCCTCATCGAATCTGGCATCGAGCTTGGCGTCCAGAGAGTTCTCGAAATGTTTGCTCTGCTCATCGAGTTTGGCGTCCAGAGCGTTCTTCTGTTCGTCGAACTTCTTGCTCTGCTCGTCGAACTTGGCATCTATAGAGTTCTTCTGTTCGTCGGACTTTTTGCTCTGCTCGTCGAACTTGGCATCTATAGAGTTCTTCTGTTCGTCGGCCTTTATATTCTGCTCACTTAATAGGGATATCTTCTGCTCATCTAACTTGGCTTCCAGAGCGTTCTTATGCTCGGTGAGCAGTTTCATAAGCGCGGCCATGTCAATCGTTGCACTTACACTCTCCTCCTCCTCTACGTCAAATAGCTCAGTTTCGGGGTCTCCACCGTCTTCTAGCACAGCATTCTGCAGCCGGAGCACTAATTCGCTTTTTAGCCCACTGGTCTGAAGATTTCTCTTACTCAGCTCTGCTTTTAACTGGACCAGGGACAGATTTTTCAATTTACGACCCATTTCTATTCAAATTTCAAATACCGTTTAAATTTCACCACTGTTCTTTTTGTCCCGAAACTGTTTCTTGAACGTTTTTATCACTCTGAAAAAGTTTTATCCCACTTCTGACACCAAATGTAACGTGTTTGCCGGTTCGCAATGATAAAAATTTTTCTCCTTTCTGATTCTATTTGTCTTTATTAAATCTTTTCACAAACAACTGATTATCTTTTATTTATTCCAACAATATTCAACTCTTTAAATCCAATTATTCACAACTCTTTTATTCCAAACAACTTAAACAATTAATCTCAATCAAATTCTTCTGTAATTTTAATTCACTATTGAAATCTCTATCCAAATCACTTTTCAACTGTATCTCTAATAAATCTCAAGTCAACTGTGTCCATGCTCTCAATGCTCGTAGTATTTATACCCGAGATACGAATCCAGAATCTTCCTTCCTGGCGACGATTTGCCCATCTAGTGAGATATCGATAGTTCTGGAACGTGCCTGAGGTAAGTACTAGAAAATTCCTGAAGGTTCTTATAATTGCTGAATGCACTTAAATCTAGCACTACTCCCCACTAGATGTCGCTGATCGATGTCCCCAAATTTCAACCAATCGACTAAATGTCGCTAATACAGTCGATATAACAATTCCACTAAATGTCGCTAATGCAGTTGATATTACAGTATCTTAAAAAGCTAAGCTACTATTCAACAAAAGCGAATGCACCCACAAATGATTGGTCATCATGATTTGGTGTCAACAAAGTTCAGCGGTTCTAGCTGACAATGGAAATGTCCGGAAATGAGAACTTCGCTTTTGCACTGTTATCAAATCATGCTGACCAATCGATCGGAAGTATGTTGTCATTCACCTTTGTTGCCGTCGAGCTCGACGTGTGTATTGTACCGAGCAGGTACCCACAGAGCATTTCAGCTTATAACGTCCTCACACATTTTGCTAATCATTATCATTCTTTGTTGTGCAAATTTGTTCCAATGGTGTGCTTACGGTAAGGGCGCCGCCTGACCACTGACGACCCTTGTTCGATCTTAAACAGCTGGCGGATGGATTTATGTGTGATATACACACACAGTTTAGGCATCTGTTATGCGTTGTTCGATATCTCAAAGTTGGTTTCATTAGGTTATTTAAGCGATTTGTAAATGCAATGTTAGTAAGCGTTTATAACATTTGAGTAGTTGAATGAACACACACAATCTTTTCCATAAACCAGCGTAACTTTAAGCATTTGCCGAGCTGAAAGGCAATATTTAGTTGAGTGCACAGCAGGATGAAGCATTGGCCGAGCTGAAAGGCAGCGTTCAGTCCAAACGTGCATTCGCATCAAGCTTAGTAGGTAATTTCCAGAGCTCAAAGGCAATGTTTTAGCCGAGTGCACGTTCGCAGGATGAAACATTTGCCGAGCTGAAAGGCAATTGTTTGATATCATTATTGTTACATTCTTTTTTATTACTCATGTTATTCATTATTGTCATGCTCATTTGATAAGTCGTTCAATATTATTGTTACCTTCGTTCGTATTCATATGTTAATTATTGTTATATTCATTTACATCTGTAATTTTATACCAGTGCTCTGTTAGTCACTGTACCATACACCTCACCATTGTGCAGATCTGCAGACAACACTACACCAGCATTAACCATAACGCAATTCACCATCAATACACTCCACTCACTATGCATACACATCACATACACTGCACTCACTGGGCACACACACAAGTCACACACGCTGCGGTGCATCTGCAGCCTGACGGTCAGTTACCACACTCTCGCTGCGCTGCACGAGTGAGTATATTATGTATATATGCGTGGTCTCTCTTCGACTGATGATGAGTGACCATCGAGGCACTCGTCCACTTGGATTTTGGATATCAATGACTGGCACCACACCTGGGTAACATCACCAGAGCCGGACCCACCATATGTGCATGATGTGCAAATGCACAGGGCGCCAAGCTCTTGGGGCGCATTGGTAAAGCCTAAATAATAAATAAAATTCATCAATATACTGCCATTCTTTAACTTTAAGTTCGTCCAATCAGCTACCTATGTATGTATTTCTAAACGCTTTCTGAACACAATTATTTTCTAATAATACAAATAACATCATTTCATCTGTTCACACAAAAGACCATTCACACACAAGAAACTGGGTAGTTCGAATAAATCCAAAATTTAAAAATCCCACCAAGACCGTGCAGGATAATTTCTTGCACAAACACTCAAATATTACCATAGGAAAAAATCTCAAAATAATAAACTCAATCATCAATTCCTATGGAATCATTTGAGTGCAAACGTGCAGATTTTATTTCTGCACGTATGAGATTTACTCATTTGACATATTTGTTTGAAAAGAGAATGGGTAAGGTAAGTAATACTTACTAAGTATAGTTTTCACTCGTTCTCACACACACAAACAAGCAAGAAGTGAAAAATGAACAAATAACGTTGCATTATTGTTCTTGTTGCATTTGTATTGTTCTTGAGTTAGCTCAGATTATTTTGATTGTTTTTCGATGTTGAGCTGTTGTTTAATAAAGGAATAGGCGATTCAATTGAAAATAATAATTATTTCTTTTCAAAGTCGCGATTTTATATTTTATGAAAGGTGGAACTGTGGAAGTGCCTATTCTGAAAACGAACAGTGGACGAAAAAAGCCTTCGGGGGCAGAAAATAAGAAAAAAGACTGTATACCTACATTTTTGAAATGCAGCGTTGAATCTGCAGTTGAGGAAAGTTCTTTGGGAAACACAATTAATGTAAATAGCTATGTCGATACAGTGGAAGCAGAAAGTAGTTTAGGTACTGTTCAGGTAGGAGCTCTAGTAAATTCGGAGGAGTTTTTTTTTGAAGATCCAAGTAACTGGAAAATTTTATCAGGCGAACAAATAAAAAAAAGGGCCCAATTCAAGTTCAGGATCATTCTTTACCAAAAACTAATAACAGGAGATTTGCAACTTTGCAAATGGCTAGGTAGTTCCGAGGACTTGCCTGATTTATTCGAAATCAAAAGATTCTGTCTTTTGTTTGCAACGAACAAAAATTCTTAAGCCTTATCAAGTACAGGTACAGGATGTTCCAACCAGCCACAAAATTGAAGAATGGGGGGGTAAACATAGGGCTTGCACAGAGCGCTAATTTAGCTCGGACCGGCCCTGAACAGCACAACAATCGTAAATATAAATATACATTTGTAAGTTGTTTGATTCGATGTGGTTTGTTATACTTTTTTTCGTCTTGTACTCGAGGTGATTGGAAATCCATTTGAGAAGCTCGATTCGATTTCTTCAAGACAGTCCATTCTCAATCAGCGGTGTTCAGTCCAAACGTGCAATCGCATTCATGAGTTGGTTCATTCACCACATCACATCAACTTCGGCATTAAATCAATAAATATTTTTTCTTTTTATTTTCTTTGCCAGAATAACTGATCGAGAGCAATGACAGGCAATGCCATAAAAGATCGCGAAGCAAGCGGAAAAGCAATTCGAAATTATTATGATGAGGCTCTATCATAGATTTAGATTTAGATTTAGATTTAGATTTAGATTTAGATTTATTGAGTACATGCTAACACAGTAAGAGTACACTTATAATTCTGTGATAGTTAACAATATATGTAGTTACATTTTTATTATGGAATTCTGTTTAAAATTAAAATTTGAAAGAAAATATTAATATTAATCTTTAAAATTTAAAATTTAAAATTTAAAATTCAAGATTCGAAAGTCTTAGAAGATAATGTACTTATATTAACATGTTCGTAATAACATAACATCACCAGCTGTAGTCAGGATGCTACATCGGCCAGAAGCTGGCATTGTCTACTCCGGAGAGATGTTTCAAGCTGATTTCCAGGCGTCTGGCATCATTAAAACAGCTATCATTTAAACTGATCTGATATCTTTCTGTCGAGCATTTATATCGAGCAGAGAGTTGGTTTCGATCGGAGCCTTAGTCAGGAAAATAGAGCAATCATCACCAAACACGTTCATTGTGCAAATTGGACGCGCATTCGACCGGTTCTTAGTCCAAAAACGCCACGCACAACTCACCGCCAGGCAATTGATGAGCAGCTACTCTCATGATTCCTGATTCGACTTGGATTTCTATGGGCATGTGCAGGGGCACCCATGGTTTTTCCAATATCCTCGAGCAAATGCTATTCACAAGAAAGTCCCAAAATTAAATACCTCAAGCACGTGCATCAACATTTCTTAAACCCACAGTTTTAAAGTGGGCAGGATGTTCGATATTCCGAAAATATCGAAAGGCTGGGCATGTAGAGGCTAGCACATAGATGGCGATACCTACAACAAAGAAAAAGAGACGCGCATGTGTAAACGAAGAAGATATTTAGTAGTTGATAAGAGCCTTCCATTTTAATCTTTCGAATCAGACACACGTCAGCGGGCGAACGCCACAAAAAGAATTATATAGTTAAAACGTAGTAAAAAGAAATGTAAAGTAAAAGCGTAGTATAAGGATTAATAAAGTGAATTTAATTAAGTAAACTCTTTTATATTGGTGGCCCCGACGTTTGTTTCTTTTTGTGGCGTATCTACCACTAGACACGTCAGTTCGCCAAAGCGCATTACGACGCCAGCAACAACCGTTGACCAAATAACGGCATTAAAATAAAAAATAAAAAAATTAAAATTGCGGTGATCACCGTTCTTGAGCAGTATCGTCGTCCGCCAGCAGCATCACCGTTCTTCATGCACACCATCGGCCGTGAAGCGCTCCATCGCCCAGCAATCACCCCTGCGTCCACGACCTGCAGCAAACGCAGCATCAACAGCGAACAGAAGCAGCACTAGCCTACAGCATCACAAACCGCAATACCAACACCCCCTCGCCAGAATCAAGCCACCAACAGCGGCTAACAGCGTACCGCTACAACGGCACACACATAACGGTAGAGCGGAACAAATCCGGAATCCACATTCAACAGCACATGCGGTTCATCACAATAACCATCATTTTACAACGAAAAACCAGCAGATACGTAAAAAATTATTTTTCTCTAGTTTTTTTTGTTTTTCAAAATTGTATTAGAGTACACATTTTTATAATATTTCATGTAACTTTATTATCTATATTTTTTTATATATACTTACTTTATATGTATACTTACATTATTTCATACATTTCGAATTTACATATGTGAAGCCTCCTTTTCCCGTTTTTTTTTTCGACACCCTTTTCGCGATCACGTGTTTCGATTAATACTTAAAATGACGGGTGACGATGCCAAGAAATTGTACAGCGCCCCCCTAACCCTCAAAACTCGCGAAGTCCAACAAATAACGCTGTGAACGACGTACCTAACGGGTCTGTTCACGCGATTTCTATTAAGCTTCCCGAATTCTGGACAAAAATGCCGGCCATTTGGTTCATACAAGTTGAATCGCAATTCTCAATTAGAAATATCTCGCTAGAACAAACAAAATTTCATTACGTAGTGCAGTCGCTTCCCCAAGACGTAGCCGCGAGTGTGTACGACATCCTAGTCCAGGATTCCAGCACGTCTTATTCAAATTTTTAAAAAAGCACTCATAGAGCGGCACTCGATGAGCGAAAGCAAGCGTATCGAGGCGCTTTTGTCGGGCGAAGAAATGGGGGATAGAAAACCATCGGAATTCTACCGAAGATTGCAAACTTTAGCGGGGCAATCAATGATTGTAAGCGAAAGCCTCATTCTAGAACTATGGAAACGACGCACAGGGGTTTCAAATGCAAATCTACCTGCACAAAAGTCAAAATAAAATGTTCTCAATTTAATCATTTTTTGTTATTTATGTATTGTTAAAATGTTGAAGAACAATGCTGTAAAATATTTCTAACATCCCTCCAAAAATAACGGCTATAGGAAAGATCAAAGTCCTCCTAATGAATGCGATGAAACTGAATGAAATGTAGACAAAATTTATATGTCAAAGTAAGTGCATGTGATTTAACTTGTGAAGAGTGCTAAATATAAAATCGAATTCTAGAATTCGTTTCTGGAGGTAAATAGAATGTAACGATGCAGTCGGACAATTAAAAAAGTGAGTTTAAATATTTTAATAAATTTTTTTTGTAACATACCTACAATTGCATGAATCCAAGTAAGTAGTCAAAATTGTCCTAAGCTTGCAAGACCAACGACTGCCGGCGACCAGATAAATTATATGTTGTCTGTAAGTGGGACTAATACACTACTTGTGTTGCAAAAATTGACTGCTTTTTGTTGCATATTACAAAGGTATGACAGTTTGTTTCAGACCGAAACGGAGTTTCCAAAATGGAAGTATTTGAAATGTGAAAGAAAAGCGACTACGGTGAAAAGAAAAATGATATGTTGGACTTAATTTTGCAGAAGTTTAATAAAACAGATTGTGAAGCCGAGAAAACAAACAATTGTATCTATTACACATAGTTTTAATGGAATTGTGGCAAGAAAATGGAGGAGGTACAACAGGATGAATAGAGTATTCTTAAAGAAATATGAGGCGTGGGTAAATGTATATATTTCATTGCCAAATTTGCATGAAAGTGAACATTTATTTAATAGGTAGACCACGAAAATAATCAAGCGAGGTAAGCTCTGGAAAGAAAAGGCGTAGAGTAGAACATTTACTGGGTTCAGAAAGCCATTTGGAATTGCTGTTTGCGGCAAAGACGGGTAGTGGAACAACAAATGACGGTAACACGGCTCGTCGTTTTTGACGAAATCCGTTTAAATAAGCAGAGACTACTGGGATAAGCATTGAGTTAATTGGCTCGTTTGCAACAATTTTGAACACCATTTTCGGTGAATTTAGCATAAATATGGAAAAATTTAGGGCATATTGCAAAAACACGATAGTGCTGTTTGTAAATTTGCATCCATGTACCATGGATTACATGCCCGCAAGTGTGCACAAAATACTTGAACACGTAATTGCTCCTATTGGCAAGCTGACTGAAAGAGCGCAAGAAGCCAGAAACAAGGGCTACAAGTACTATCGGAAACATTATACCAGAAAGTTTAGCAAAAGCAGCACCATAGGAGATTTGTTTCATATGCTCCTTATGACATCAGATCTAAGCGTTTTTAGCCAAGAAACAAAAAAGAAAAAAATTACTTTCTACACTATCAGTCATCAATTTATTGGACACTTGGGAAGAGGTTTCCGATCCAGGGGTTTTTGAAGTAAACTCTGAAGACACAGCAGACACTAGTTTTAATTTTGATTCTGAATCTGAATAAATTTTTTATTTATTGATAACTCTGTGGTTGAGTAGTAGTTTACTGTTTATTTGCTACTGAAGTTATCTTTTTTACATGCCTTATTTATATGAATTGTAACTTACAAACTAATCATTATTTCTTAATATTAAATGCTTATTTAACAACTATTGTTGGCACTGAAGTAGCATTAAATGCGTACTTAATGATTATGTTGAAATTGGCGAAGTTATTGGGTCACTTCAGTGCACTGCTCTTATTGCTGAATTAGTTTGAATTTATTGGGTCACTTCAGTGCAATGCTCTTATGCTGAATATGCGAATAGTTTAATAGAATAACGGGCATTGCCCTGAAGTAACCTGGTACTGTGTGTTTATGTACAAATATTTATTATCAATAATAAAACAAACAAAATTGTTTAAATAAATGCATAAATTAAATAAGACGATTTCAGTTTCAATTAAAATTGTGGAAATGTAATTTTTTTTAAATTTTTTATGATTTTTTATCAATTTTTTACACAAAATTAATATAAACCCATAGCTAATTTATGCGAAAATAGGTCAGCATCAATGCTAGTAAATAGATAAATGATTTAAGCACAAAAAAACAATTTTGCCCAGCTAGATACGTATTTTTGACCACTGCGCGACGCCTGCCTACCCTTGTCCAAGTTTCAATCAAAGCAAGTTCAAAATCCAAAGCGGAAGAATTGCTGGAAGTGGCAGATGATATTTTCGAAGTATACCAACAGCAAAATACTTCAGCTTTCACTATTTCATCTCATCCCGAAAAATCAATTAGGGAACTCTCCTGCCTCAATCAAAACTTACAATCTGAGATAAGTGAAATCAAGTCAATGCTTTCGAACCTACGCCTCAAACCCCAGCACACGTCACGGTACCGAAACGGAGCACACACCCCCGCACATGGACGGCGCAATAGGTCCAGTTCAAGAGGCAATACTCTAAGCTGGTTCCACTCACGATTCGGAAATAACGCTAATAAGTGCTCCAAGCCATGCAGTTTCAAGCAAAACCCAAACTAAATAGTACTGCTATGGTGACGGCGAATAGCAGTACCTCCCAACACTAACAGAGCCGTCTTTTTATCAGAGACCCAATTTCGCGGATCACATTTCTAATTGATTCGGGGTCAGACGGTTCAGCAATTCCTTCCGTTTCTTCAATAAAAAACACCACAAGACCAGATTAAATAATTTCAGCGGCCAACGGCTCATCGATCAAAGTCTTCGGCACGAAATTCCTCAGAACGAGTCTAGGGTTTCGCCGGGTTTTCAACCACACCTTTCTGGTGGCAGCAGTTACCAAATCTATAATCGGGGCAGATTTTTTGAAGCGCACGGGCTTAGTAATTGAGGGGTTGTAAGTCTAAAGGGTCTAAGTGCAAATTTTATTATTAAGAGATATACACAAAAAACATAATACAATTGAGCGAAAGTTCGTTGAAATTTAGACCCCACCACAATTTTATTTGTGTATGGGTAAAGTTTTAAAAGAAACAGGCACTTGAATCCATTTGGACATTATTAGGCTTGGCACTTAGATTGTATTTTCCTTATAATATTGATTTTTGATTTTTTGGCACTTAGACCCTTTAGACTTACAACCCTTCAATTGATGTCAAGAATTCCAAACTTTTTGCTGAAGACCATGCGGCGATTATAGGATGCTCAACGCTATAACAACCCCCGACAGATACCCAATGCCACACATTCACGATTTCGGTATAACCCTTCAAGGCTGTAAGATTTTTTCGACCTAGTAAGGGCGTACCATCATATCCCAATGGCAACCGAGGACATCCACAAAACCGCAGTAACCACACCTTTCGGGCTGTTTGAATTTTCACGCATGCCTTTTGGTCTTAGAAACGCGGCCCAAACCTTTCAAAGGTTCATGCATCAGGTTACACACGGGCTGAACTTCATTTTCGTGTACATAGACTACATCCTCGTGGCCAGCAAGTCGGAAGAGCGTCGGGCTGAATACGTTTTAAGGATCAAAGCTTCCAAATGCGTATTTGGAGTTTCCACATTACAATTCTTGGGGTTCGAGGTTACCAAGGACGGTATTTAACCATCCAAAGAAAGAATCAAAACTATTGCAAATTTCCCAGAACCGAATTCGGTAAAAAACGCACAGAGGTTTCTGGGTATGGTAAATTATTACCATCGTTTTATACCACACTTAGCAAGAATACTCACACCCATATACAATCATCTCACGAGACAGGGCAAGAACGCCAAGTCCAAAAATTTCTCGTGGCCTGCTGAATGTCACGAGGCATTTGCCAAGGCAAAATCCGAACTCGCCGCAGCGACCCTCCTCAACCAACCCCAGGAACAGACAAAGCTAAGCATAACCACTGATGCATCTAACATCGATGTAGGCGCGGTTTTGCAACAATTTAGGCAAGGCAGGTGGGAACCAATCGCCTTTTACAGCAAAAAGTTGTCGCCAACCCAATCTCGTTATTCTGCTTTTGACACGGAGCTTTTAGCTATTTACCTGTCTATACAGCACTTCCAAAACTTCGTGGAAGGCCAAGATTTCTGTGTATTCACGGACCATAAGCCCCTCACATCAGCATTGGCCAATAAAACAAAACGAAGTCCACGACATACATGAGCGACACCTCGATTTCATCGCCCAATTTACCAATGACATAAAATATGTCAAAGGTTCCCTGAACACAGTCGCAGACACACTATCGCGTCTAAATACAGACGCACTTGAACTGATCCTACCAGGGGTGGAAGTGCTTAGCAAAGCTCAAATCATTATCATACATCATTAATGTATGATCGACCGCGACGGTGCACCACCGTTCGATCCTTTGTGTGTGTGCATGTGAGATCCTTTCTAAAAGGAGCCAATATTTACTTTATGAGAACACTTGTGAAGCAGAACCAAAATAAAGAAGACGTGTTTCCGTGCTGTGCATGATAGAAAAAATAAGTGTTTTATTTAATTTAATATACCTATACAGTTCACTAATTTCTACCAAGAACTATACACCTACCACAAATAAAAGAAACAAGAAAATAAAAATAAGAGAAAAAACTACCCTTGTGTTACTATTTGACTCGTTTTAATCTCTGGTGTGTAGTGTAGGTACACTACGAACACGCACAAACGTGAACGCAGCTGGAGCACCGATAGTGGCAATGGTCTCCACGGATCGTGTTCGCGATTTTATGCAAATAATATTTGTTTTAAGTTATAAATTCTCTTACAGAGTACGTACTAAGATATCATTTTATATATCTGTGGCAATAATACAGAAAAGCTTATGTCGACTCTAGTGTTAATTGGGATATAAAGTCGAACCCGCTTATTTGAAACTCGTTTAATTGAAAAACCCTTTTATATGAAAAATTTCATCTGTCCCTGTGTACTTTTCACAAATTTTCATACAATCTACTCCGCTTAATTGAAACCCGCTTAAGTAAAAAACTCGGTTAACTGAAAAAAATCCTTTAAAAATGTATAACTCTTCATAGAAAAAGCTCCGCTTTAATGAAAAAAAATTACAATGTATCACAAAAAAAGAAGAAAAAGGGAGGATTTTATGAATTTTGTTATCTTATGTTTGTTTTTTTCTTTCTTTTATTTCATAAATAAATGAATTAATTTTCTTTCGTTAGATGGTTTCATTTGGTCGTGTTTCTTGGCAAAATATTCCAGGTTTGCACCAACGAAATATTGTTCTGTTATCCAAATTCCATTTAAATGGAATTTTTTTCAATTATCCGAGGCCCGCTTAAATGAAAAACCCGGTTAATTGAAATTTAAACTAGGATTTTTCCTGATTTCATTTAAGCGGGTTCGACTGTATTGAGACATATAATATTTCGAAGTTTTTTCTCAAATACTTCTTATTGCCAACATTACCCTATGCCAAGAAAAAGATGAAAATAATTTAAAACCTTCATTTTAGACAAATACGGTGGTTTCTCAAAATCGTGTTTTCAGACATAAACTTGTCACTCTTATTGCCACAAATATCAATGTCTTTTTGATAAAATATTCTAAACAGATATATATTTGATTTCAATCCGTTTGTTGAAAGTCAAGAAAAATGGAAATAAGTCATCAGAAAATGCAAATAAATCAAATGAAAATACTTCTTTTGTTTATCTAAAAACATTGTGTCAAACAAGTCTAATGTTATATGTCCCGTTTTATCAACCTGAAACATCTATAGGAAAAAACTGCATTCAAATCCGTCAAATAGACTCGGAGTTTTTACGTTACATACATAAATACTATTAATCACATTTGCCTTTTATAAAAGTAAGTGATGAATGATGTTGCGGCAACACAGCTGCATAGCTTTCTACGGGGCGGGAAAAAGGGAAATGCCGATGAGGCGTAAAGGCTGTTGCGTTAAATTAACGCAGCAAAAAGCCCCGGTCCTCTCCATCCCTCCGCTTCTCTGTCCCATCACTTTTTCGCCCTTTCTACCTCTCTCTTTTGTCCGTTATCCTCGCAGAACTATGGCTTAAAGCGGCTATTGGACCTTCATGTCCAGTACTCTCGCCTACCATAGTATCCGGAGGGTAACAAAGCAGGTATCCCGGAGCCAGAGCCAGACGGACGGTCTGGAAACTCTGATCGGACGGACCCCTGAACAACCCCTAGGAGATGACCCAGAGCTCGGAGGCAGCGAGCCCACCCTATATTTATTGTTTGCCGAGGACTAATTACATATTTTGTCAACCCTAAACTCCCCCCAAAATAATAAAACAATCATTGTGAAGGATAGCTCCCGACTCCCTTGCGGACCACTGCGCCCCTATAACCTTGTCTGCGCGGAGGATAATTCGGCAGGTAGGGCCCGCGGTTTTAATATGTATTTATCTGTGCTTTCGGGTACAATGAGGCTCAATAGTTTATTAAATGTAGATCACTGGAAGGGGTGCAACGCGAACCTAAACAGTCACGGAGAATACACAAAACGAACAGAGCGACGATCAAAAGAATGAATGCTGAATGGAAGCTGTCAGAACACTGGATGTGATTCCCTTTGTTCTGGCAGCTGACTAAAGAGTGTGAGAGTGGAGGCGAATTCAGCGCATCCCCCAATGGCTGAGTTCGTCTCAGGAATAAATGAGTGAGCGTATGAGCGATCTGTCAGCGCGGCAACCTCACTCCATGGTTGACCGTCTGGCAGCGTAGGAGTTCTTTCGAGAGGAAAACAGAAAACGAGAAAAACAAAAGACGAGACGAGAAGAAAACATAACCAAACACAAAGAGTAAACCAACGAGGACAACCCACAAGATTAAACCAACGAGGACAACCCACCAACCACCCCAAGAAGACCCGTGACTGTGACGGAGAGTAGCCCACCCCCTCCCCAGGAGATAGGTTTGAAAGCCACCAAGCACAGATAAGTAGAAAGATTAGTCAGTTAGCTTAATTTGGTGCGTAGAATTGATTGTGTAATAGTGCCGTTTAACCCTCCGCCCCGTTTCATTTAACCGTAGCCTTTAACGGCTGCATAACTGCCGCGACCCCGTTTCCGAGAAGTTCCGCAAGGGAATCCGGAGCAATCCGGTGGCCAACTCCGTTCTTTTTCTAAACCTTAGTCACTGCGCGTTCTTTTGTTTTGTGTTGGCCCTTCTTGTGTAGAACCCCCTATTGAAAGAAAAAATATAACACATAAGTTATCTCGTCCCCATCAGGGAAAATCAAGTGCCTTTTTCTTCTAAGTTTTCACAGTTTCTATAACAAAAAATTGTGTGGCGCCCTGTAATCCTTATCCTCAAATCCGAACCCATCCCAGCTGAGCAGCCGGTACCGCAGCAAGTGACAGTTGCTGCACAAGTTGGATATCCCCCTCCGCCCCGCGGAGTTTCGTTGACCGCCCGCGGATCCAACAAATTGACGCCCGAACGTGGGGCCTTGTGTTGTGAACTTTTTATTGTGTTTAACCTGTGTTTAATTAGTGGGAAGTGTCTTTTGTGTTCTTCTGTGTACATATTGATCCACTCTCGTTTTTCTAGGTGAATTCTTCACGTGCAGTGACAGCCGTGTGTGCATAAAGTTTCATTCTCTCCTCATCATCAGATAACATTTCATCAACAATTTTCATCAGCAGTGTGCAACAATTTGACCATATTACCCATCATCAGTGGGCTCTGCAGCAGTAATTGTCGCCGTTGGATTCACCATTCCACCTGTGGATTTAATCAAGGTATCCCACCTTGATCCCAAGTAGGTTTTTTGTGGTTAATGTTGATTTTTCTTTGCTCCACATTTTGTCACATTTCTTGTAAGATTTTTTTTTTATTATTTTATTTGGTTATATTTTTTTTGTGTGTTTAAATTTTTTTTTTTTCCTTTGTATGATTTACTTTTTTGGCGTGAGCGAGATAGACATAGCGTCTTTACGTACCAGTGACCCCCAAACTGTTTTCTTTTATTTTTTCCCCCCTTATTTTTGGGTTAGAACCTTAGCTCAGGCTTTAACCATTTTTCTTTGCTTTTTATTTTTTTTGTGGGATATTTTGATTTTGTTTTTTTAGTATGGAGATTAATAGGTTGTCGCAGGAGGAGCTTTCGTACGAGATAGCGTATAGGGGGTTGACAGTGGGTGCTGTCGATGAGGAAGTCGCTGCGGGCGGTGGGGGTTCTCGAACGCCGAGGATCCTACGAAGCAGTCGATTACCCATTCACCTTCGAGGAGATCGAGGCCTTGCTGGAGAAAACTCCTCAACGAAATTCATCGGACTACCTCAAGGTGGTCGCCAAAATCGAATGGGCAACAGCGAGGATCGGTAGATCGCGCCCCGATTCGAAGGAAGAAGAAGCCGAGAAGCGCAACATTAAGACGGAGCTTATGTTGTTGCTAGCCAGCCTAGAAGAGAACCAGGAACCAGAAGCGGAAGAAACGGAACAGCAGGTCCCGCAACGTGCAGCCAACCGGCCCACTTCGCCACCCACGACTTCTGCCTTTGCGCTACGGTCGAATCCGAGTGTAATCGTCGGTGAGCGAGGTGACCACGTTCACGTACCGAGTGAACGCTTTGAAAACTTGTCCAAGTGGGACTTGAAGTTTTCGGGAGAACGATGTGGTGCTTCTGTTAATTCCTTTTTAGAGCGGGTAGAGGAATTGCGGGAGGCCAGAGGGGTTAGCGAGTCGCAGCTATTTCGGTCATCGGTGGAATTATTTGTCGGGAAGGCGTTTCTTTGGTATAGGGCGGTTAGGAGAACTGTTAGTTCGTGGCAAGGGTTGGTTAGGGAGTTGAGGTTGGAGTTCCTTCCACCCAACAACGATGATTTGCTGTTAGAGGAGATGAGGCGACGCACCCAAGGGAAGGAAGAGTCTATAGGGGTATTTGTGACCATCATGCAAAGCATGTTCGGCAGACTCTCCGAACCGCTGTCGGAGAGGAGGAAGCTGGGGATGGTTCAAAGGAACCTAGCTCCTTTCTACCAAACGCAATTGGGTTTGGCAGACCCCCAGTCCATTTCGGACTTGGTTGCATTGGGCAGGAAGTTGGAGACGGTACGGGCCAACGTGGACTCATTTGTACCCCCTCCTTCCTCGCGATCTAGGAATCTGCTGGAATCTGACTTGGCTTATTTGGCAGTCGAGGAACCAGTAGTAGCTGTCGTGGATAGAGACCCTCAACCGGTAAGGCGATTGAGGTGCTTCAATTGCAATAGGGAAGGTCATTTCGCTAGTGCTTGTTCTGCTCCTAGGTGTTGTGTAGGTTGTGGTCAGTTAGGAGTCAACCGTAGAGATTGCCGAAATTGTTCGGGAAATGGGCGACGGGCTCTTGTGTCGGCAGGACAAGAGGTCCGAAGGAGGTAGATAGGTTGCCTGCTGGCAACCAGTTGGCGTTGAGCGAAGAGGTCGTTCAAATAGGTTTCACACTCGAGGCAGGGAAGGATGACGTACGCCCATATTTAGCAGTTAGTGTTTATGGTGTTAGGTTAGTAGGTCTTTTAGATTCAGGAGCTTCGCGTACGATCATCTGTAGGGACGGATGGAAGGTTTTAAAAGAATTAGGTTTAAAGTTAGAGAGGGCCAACATTAGTAGAGTAGCGTTAGAAGATGGTGCCGGGATAGGAGTTGAAGGTTGTTTGTCTTTGCCAATTGTAGTGCAGGGAAAATCGGTGTTGCTGGAATGTCTCGTCATCCCAACTCTCCCACACGTTCTGATATTGGGTGCCGATTTTTGGGCCCGAACGGGAATCGTCCCGGATTTAAGCTCAGGCGAGTGGAGCTTCTCAAATCAAGCTGGTGTAGCTTCGATTTCAGCTCTTAAGGAGAGAGCAGAGTTAGACGAGACTCAAGACAGGCAGCTAGCAACATTTGTTGAGAACATTTTCAGGGAAATGCCAGAGGGCATCGGATGCACACATTTGGTGGAGCATAAGATTAGGACGACTTCTGAGCCAATTAAGCAGCGGTATTATGCGGTTTCGCCTGCGGTTCAACGTCATATAGATAAGGAATTAGGAGATATGTTGAGCCAGGGAATTATAGAAAAGTCGAGTAGTCCGTGGGCTTCACCCATCGTTACGATTAGGAAAAAGGATGATACGTTTAGGTTTTGTGTGGACTACAGGAAGTTAAATAACGTAACCGAACGGGACGCGTACCCTCTCCCGTATATCTCCGCTACCTTGGACAAACTCAGGGAGGCCAAGTATTTGTCGTCTTTGGACATTAAGTCCGCTTACTGGCAGATCCCGGTAGAAGAGAAGTCGCGACCGTACACCGCCTTTACAGTCCCCAATAGAGGGCTTTTCCAATTTAAGAGGATGCCATTCGGGTTGCATAATGCCCCAGCGACATGGCAAAGGTTCATTGACACTGTGCTTGGTGCCGATTTGGAACCACACGTGTTCGTGTACCTTGATGACATCATAATCGTCACAAACTCGTTCCAACAACACCTGGAAATATTGGAAGAAGTCTTCAAGCGGTTGAACGCGGCAGGTCTGAGAGTTAGTAAGGGGAAGTGTAACTTCTGTAGGTCTTCGCTTAAGTTTTTAGGGTATGTAGTGGATCGCAATGGGTTGCATGTGGATCCAGAGAAAGTAGGAAGTATGGTTAGGATTCCCACACCAAAGAATGTCAAAGAGGTTAGGAGCTTCGTAGGAACGGTTTCCTGGTATAGGAGATTTGTACCAAACTTTGCAGATTTGGTAAAACCGTTAACAGATTTGTTAAAGAAGAGTAGTAAGTTCAATTGGTCTGAGGACTGCGAGGGGAGTTTCAAAAAGGCAAAGGAATGTCTAGTGACTGCCCCGATTCTGACTTGCCCGGATTTTGAGCGGCCGTTTGTGGTACAAACTGACGCTTCGGACTATGGTGTTGGAGCAGTACTGAGCCAGACATTTGACGAAGGGGAGAAAGTAATTTGTTACTTGAGTAGGTCGTTGAATAGGAACGAGAGGAACTATTCAACCACGGAGAAGGAGTGTTTGGCCGTGCTGTGGGCGATTGAGAAGTTGCGCCCGTACATCGAAGGTGTTCGATTTACGGTTGTGACGGATCATCACTCACTAGTATGGCTGAGTAATCTCAAAGATCCGTGTGGTAGGTTACCGCGTTGGGCGGTTAGGCTACAGCAGTTTGATTTCGAAATCGTGCATCGGAAGGGAAAGGAACATGTCGTTCCCGATATGCTCTCTAGGAACGTTGCGGTCGTAGCGGAAATAGATGAGCCAAGTTCTGACCCCTGGGTCGACAAAATGATCTCGAAAGTAGAATCGAACCCATTAGCTTATCCTGCCTGGAGGGTCGAAAAGGGAATTTTATATAAGTTTGTTAGGGCCAATCACGTGGTTGTCCATGACAATAGTTTAGAGTGGAAAGAAGTAGTCCCAAGGGGAGATAGAAGTAGGATTTTGATGGAATGTCATGACAATCCATTAGCAGGACATATGGGAGTTAGAAAAACTTTTGCTAGAGTAGGAGCTCGGTACTACTGGCCGAAGATGAGGTCAGATATTATGAAGTATGTTAGGAATTGTAAGGTTTGTCAAAGTGTGAAGCCAGTAAATGATAAGCCAGCTGGTTTGATGGTTGAGAGGAAAGGTATTTCGAATCCCTGGGAAATGATTTGTGTCGACCTGGTAGGACCACTCCCTAAGTCGAGTAGGGGTTTCTGTTATATCCTGACTGTGGTCGATTATTTCACCAAGTTCCCCCTGTTGTTCCCTCTGAGGTCTGCTACTGCTTCCGCTGTGTGTAGGGATCTAGAGGATAATGTGTTTTTGTTGTTTGGGGTACCCAAGGTGGTGGTATGCGACAACGGCCCTCAGTTCCGGAGCAGGGAACTGAAGTCGCTGTGCGCAGGTTATGGATCGGAGATCAGATTCACCGCCCATTACCACCCACAAGCTAATCCCGCGGAGAGGATTAATCAGATCATCAAGACCACATTACGCTCTTATGTGTCTGATAATCACCGCACCTGGGATTCGCATCTGGCAAAGGTCGCGTGCTGTATACGCACCTCGCAACATGAGGTTTTAGGAGTTTCGCCGTACTACGCCAACTTCGGGAAGGAGATGGTCACTTATGCGGGCGGCCGTGTCTACGCGCCGATAAGTGGACCCAACGTGTCTGATAGGGAATTAGGTGTCGATGGTAGAGACTTAGATAGGAATTTAGACATGTCTGAGCTAGGGAAGAGGTTCCGACAACTTAGGGACGACATCGGTAGGAAGTTAGCAGCGGCAAGCAAGAAGGTATCGAAGTCATACAACCTTCGGCGAAGAGACGTGCAATATCTCCCCAATAAGTTGGTATGGCGAAGGAACTTTATCCTTTCGGATGCAGCTAACTACTACGCGGCGAAGTTGGCCCCTAAATATGTCGGACCCTTCAATATCAAGAAGAGGGTATCCCCGTGGACTTACGTCCTGATAGATGACACCGGAAAGGAGCGCGGAACATGGGACGTCAAGGATCTTAAGCCATACAACGACGACCGAGAAGATTCCTAGATGACCAGCGATTGTGTATGTTTATTTGTTTTAACCTCCTTGTAGTTTCCTTTACTTTCTCTGTAGAAATGTGTAGGCACATTTCCTCGGAGGTAAGGGTGGGGTTTGTTGCGTTAAGGTAACGCAGCAAAAAGCCCCGGTCCTCTCCATCCCTCCGCTTCTCTGTCCCATCACTTTTTCGCCCTTTCTACCTCTCTCTTTTGTCCGTTATCCTCGCAGAACTATGGCTTAAAGCGGCTATTGGACCTTCATGTCCAGTACTCTCGCCTACCATAGTATCCGGAGGGTAACAAAGCAGGTATCCCGGAGCCAGAGCCAGACGGACGGTCTGGAAACTCTGATCGGACGGACGGTCCGCACCCCTGAACAACCCCTAGGAGATGACCCAGAGCTCGGAGGCAGCGAGCCCACCCTATATTTATTGTTTGCCGAGGACTAATTATATATTTTGTCAACCCTAAACTCCCCCCAAAATAATAAAACAATCATTGTGAAGGATAGCTCCCGACTCCCTTGCGGACCACTGCGCCCCTATAACCTTGTCTGCGCGGAGGATAATTCGGCAGGTAGGGCCCGCGGTTTTAATATGTATTTATCTGTGCTTTCGGGTACAATGAGGCTCAATAGTTTATTAAATGTAGATCACTGGAAGGGGTGCAACGCGAACCTAAACAGTCACGGAGAATACACAAAACGAACAGAGCGACGATCAAAAGAATGAATGCTGAATGGAAGCTGTCAGAACACTGGATGTGATTCCCTTTGTTCTGGCAGCTGACTAAAGAGTGTGAGAGTGGAGGCGAATTCAGCGCATCCCTTAATGGCTGAGTTCGTCTCAGGAATAAATGAGTGAGCGTATGAGCGATCTGTCAGCGCGGCAACCTCACTCCATGGTTGACCGTCTGGCAGCGTAGGAGTTCTTTCGAGAGGAAAACAGAAAACGAGAAAAACAAAAGACGAGACGAGAAGAAAACATAACCAAACACAAAGAGTAAACCAACGAGGACAACCCACAAGATTAAACCAACGAGGACAACCCACCAACCACCCCAAGAAGACCCGTGACTGTGACGGAGAGTAGCCCACCCCCTCCCCAGGAGATAGGTTTGAAAGCCACCAAGCACAGATAAGTAGAAAGATTAGTCAGTTAGCTTAATTTGGTGCGTAGAATTGATTGTGTAATAGTGCCGTTTAACCCTCCGCCCCGTTTCATTTAACCGTAGCCTTTAACGGCTGCATAACTGCCGCGACCCCGTTTCCGAGAAGTTCCGCAAGGGAATCCGGAGCAATCCGGTGGCCAACTCCGTTCTTTTTCTAAACCTTAGTCACTGCGCGTTCTTTTGTTTTGTGTTGGCCCTTCTTGTGTAGAACCCCCTATTGAAAGAAAAAATATAACACATAAGTTATCTCGTCCCCATCAGGGAAAATCAAGTGCCTTTTTCTTCTAAGTTTTCACAGTTTCTATAACAAAAAATTGTGTGGCGCCCTGTAATCCTTATCCTCAAATCCGAACCCATCCCAGCTGAGCAGCCGGTACCGCAGCAAGTGACAGTTGCTGCACAAGTTGGATATCCCCCTCCGCCCCGCGGAGTTTCGTTGACCGCCCGCGGATCCAACAAATTGACGCCCGAACGTGGGGCCTTGTGTTGTGAACTTTTTATTGTGTTTAACCTGTGTTTAATTAGTGGGAAGTGTCTTTTGTGTTCTTCTGTGTACATATTGATCCACTCTCGTTTTTCTAGGTGAATTCTTCACGTGCAGTGACAGCCGTGTGTGCATAAAGTTTCATTCTCTCCTCATCATCAGATAACATTTCATCAACAATTTTCATCAGCAGTGTGCAACAATTTGACCATATTACCCATCATCAGTGGGCTCTGCAGCAGTAATTGTCGCCGTTGGATTCACCATTCCACCTGTGGATTTAATCAAGGTATCCCACCTTGATCCCAAGTAGGTTTTTTGTGGTTAATGTTGATTTTTCTTTGCTCCACATTTTGTCACATTTCTTGTAAGATTTTTTTTTTTATTATTTTATTTGGTTATATTTTTTTTGTGTGTTTAAATTTTTTTTTTTTCCTTTGTATGATTTACTTTTTTGGCGTGAGCGAGATAGACATAGCGTCTTTACGTACCAGTGACCCCCAAACTGTTTTCTTTTATTTTTTCCCCCCTTATTTTTGGGTTAGAACCTTAGCTCAGGCTTTAACCATTTTTCTTTGCTTTTTATTTTTTTTGTGGGATATTTTGATTTTGTTTTTTTAGTATGGAGATTAATAGGTTGTCGCAGGAGGAGCTTTCGTACGAGATAGCGTATAGGGGGTTGACAGTGGGTGCTGTCGACAAGATGAGGAAGTCGCTGCGGGCGGTGGGGGTTCTCGAACGCCGAGGATCCTACGAAGCAGTCGATTACCCATTCACCTTCGAGGAGATCGAGGCCTTGCTGGAGAAAACTCCTCAACGAAATTCATCGGACTACCTCAAGGTGGTCGCCAAAATCGAATGGGCAACAGCGAGGATCGGTAGATCGCGCCCCGATTCGAAGGAAGAAGAAGCCGAGAAGCGCAACATTAAGACGGAGCTTATGTTGTTGCTAGCCAGCCTAGAAGAGAACCAGGAACCAGAAGCGGAAGAAACGGAACAGCAGGTCCCGCAACGTGCAGCCAACCGGCCCACTTCGCCACCCACGACTTCTGCCTTTGCGCTACGGTCGAATCCGAGTGTAATCGTCGGTGAGCGAGGTGACCACGTTCACGTACCGAGTGAACGCTTTGAAAACTTGTCCAAGTGGGACTTGAAGTTTTCGGGAGAACGATGTGGTGCTTCTGTTAATTCCTTTTTAGAGCGGGTAGAGGAATTGCGGGAGGCCAGAGGGGTTAGCGAGTCGCAGCTATTTCGGTCATCGGTGGAATTATTTGTCGGGAAGGCGTTTCTTTGGTATAGGGCGGTTAGGAGAACTGTTAGTTCGTGGCAAGGGTTGGTTAGGGAGTTGAGGTTGGAGTTCCTTCCACCCAACAACGATGATTTGCTGTTAGAGGAGATGAGGCGACGCACCCAAGGGAAGGAAGAGTCTATAGGGGTATTTGTGACCATCATGCAAAGCATGTTCGGCAGACTCTCCGAACCGCTGTCGGAGAGGAGGAAGCTGGGGATGGTTCAAAGGAACCTAGCTCCTTTCTACCAAACGCAATTGGGTTTGGCAGACCCCCAGTCCATTTCGGACTTGGTTGCATTGGGCAGGAAGTTGGAGACGGTACGGGCCAACGTGGACTCATTTGTACCCCCTCCTTCCTCGCGATCTAGGAATCTGCTGGAATCTGACTTGGCTTATTTGGCAGTCGAGGAACCAGTAGTAGCTGTCGTGGATAGAGACCCTCAACCGGTAAGGCGATTGAGGTGCTTCAATTGCAATAGGGAAGGTCATTTCGCTAGTGCTTGTTCTGCTCCTAGGTGTTGTGTAGGTTGTGGTCAGTTAGGAGTCAACCGTAGAGATTGCCGAAATTGTTCGGGAAATGGGCGACGGGCTCTTGTGTCGGCAGGACAAGAGGTCCGAAGGAGGTAGATAGGTTGCCTGCTGGCAACCAGTTGGCGTTGAGCGAAGAGGTCGTTCAAATAGGTTTCACACTCGAGGCAGGGAAGGATGACGTACGCCCATATTTAGCAGTTAGTGTTTATGGTGTTAGGTTAGTAGGTCTTTTAGATTCAGGAGCTTCGCGTACGATCATCTGTAGGGACGGATGGAAGGTTTTAAAAGAATTAGGTTTAAAGTTAGAGAGGGCCAACATTAGTAGAGTAGCGTTAGAAGATGGTGCCGGGATAGGAGTTGAAGGTTGTTTGTCTTTGCCAATTGTAGTGCAGGGAAAATCGGTGTTGCTGGAATGTCTCGTCATCCCAACTCTCTCACACGTTCTGATATTGGGTGCCGATTTTTGGGCCCGAACGGGAATCGTCCCGGATTTAAGCTCAGGCGAGTGGAGCTTCTCAAATCAAGCTGGTGTAGCTTCGATTTCAGCTCTTAAGGAGAGAGCAGAGTTAGACGAGACTCAAGACAGGCAGCTAGCAACATTTGTTGAGAACATTTTCAGGGAAATGCCAGAGGGCATCGGATGCACACATTTGGTGGAGCATAAGATTAGGACGACTTCTGAGCCAATTAAGCAGCGGTATTATGCGGTTTCGCCTGCGGTTCAACGTCATATAGATAAGGAATTAGGAGATATGTTGAGCCAGGGAATTATAGAAAAGTCGAGTAGTCCGTGGGCTTCACCCATCGTTACGATTAGGAAAAAGGATGATACGTTTAGGTTTTGTGTGGACTACAGGAAGTTAAATAACGTAACCGAACGGGACGCGTACCCTCTCCCGTATATCTCCGCTACCTTGGACAAACTCAGGGAGGCCAAGTATTTGTCGTCTTTGGACATTAAGTCCGCTTACTGGCAGATCCCGGTAGAAGAGAAGTCGCGACCGTACACCGCCTTTACAGTCCCCAATAGAGGGCTTTTCCAATTTAAGAGGATGCCATTCGGGTTGCATAATGCCCCAGCGACATGGCAAAGGTTCATTGACACTGTGCTTGGTGCCGATTTGGAACCACACGTGTTCGTGTACCTTGATGACATCATAATCGTCACAAACTCGTTCCAACAACACCTGGAAATATTGGAAGAAGTCTTCAAGCGGTTGAACGCGGCAGGTCTGAGAGTTAGTAAGGGGAAGTGTAACTTCTGTAGGTCTTCGCTTAAGTTTTTAGGGTATGTAGTGGATCGCAATGGGTTGCATGTGGATCCAGAGAAAGTAGGAAGTATGGTTAGGATTCCCACACCAAAGAATGTCAAAGAGGTTAGGAGCTTCGTAGGAACGGTTTCCTGGTATAGGAGATTTGTACCAAACTTTGCAGATTTGGTAAAACCGTTAACAGATTTGTTAAAGAAGAGTAGTAAGTTCAATTGGTCTGAGGACTGCGAGGGGAGTTTCAAAAAGGCAAAGGAATGTCTAGTGACTGCCCCGATTCTGACTTGCCCGGATTTTGAGCGGCCGTTTGTGGTACAAACTGACGCTTCGGACTATGGTGTTGGAGCAGTACTGAGCCAGACATTTGACGAAGGGGAGAAAGTAATTTGTTACTTGAGTAGGTCGTTGAATAGGAACGAGAGGAACTATTCAACCACGGAGAAGGAGTGTTTGGCCGTGCTGTGGGCGATTGAGAAGTTGCGCCCGTACATCGAAGGTGTTCGATTTACGGTTGTGACGGATCATCACTCACTAGTATGGCTGAGTAATCTCAAAGATCCGTGTGGTAGGTTACCGCGTTGGGCGGTTAGGCTACAGCAGTTTGATTTCGAAATCGTGCATCGGAAGGGAAAGGAACATGTCGTTCCCGATATGCTCTCTAGGAACGTTGCGGTCGTAGCGGAAATAGATGAGCCAAGTTCTGACCCCTGGGTCGACAAAATGATCTCGAAAGTAGAATCGAACCCATTAGCTTATCCTGCCTGGAGGGTCGAAAAGGGAATTTTATATAAGTTTGTTAGGGCCAATCACGTGGTTGTCCATGACAATAGTTTAGAGTGGAAAGAAGTAGTCCCAAGGGGAGATAGAAGTAGGATTTTGATGGAATGTCATGACAATCCATTAGCAGGACATATGGGAGTTAGAAAAACTTTTGCTAGAGTAGGAGCTCGGTACTACTGGCCGAAGATGAGGTCAGATATTATGAAGTATGTTAGGAATTGTAAGGTTTGTCAAAGTGTGAAGCCAGTAAATGATAAGCCAGCTGGTTTGATGGTTGAGAGGAAAGGTATTTCGAATCCCTGGGAAATGATTTGTGTCGACCTGGTAGGACCACTCCCTAAGTCGAGTAGGGGTTTCTGTTATATCCTGACTGTGGTCGATTATTTCACCAAGTTCCCCCTGTTGTTCCCTCTGAGGTCTGCTACTGCTTCCGCTGTGTGTAGGGATCTAGAGGATAATGTGTTTTTGTTGTTTGGGGTACCCAAGGTGGTGGTATGCGACAACGGCCCTCAGTTCCGGAGCAGGGAACTGAAGTCGCTGTGCGCAGGTTATGGATCGGAGATCAGATTCACCGCCCATTACCACCCACAAGCTAATCCCGCGGAGAGGATTAATCAGATCATCAAGACCACATTACGCTCTTATGTGTCTGATAATCACCGCACCTGGGATTCGCATCTGGCAAAGGTCGCGTGCTGTATACGCACCTCGCAACATGAGGTTTTAGGAGTTTCGCCGTACTACGCCAACTTCGGGAAGGAGATGGTCACTTATGCGGGCGGCCGTGTCTACGCGCCGATAAGTGGACCCAACGTGTCTGATAGGGAATTAGGTGTCGATGGTAGAGACTTAGATAGGGATTTAGACATGTCTGAGCTAGGGAAGAGGTTCCGACAACTTAGGGACGACATCGGTAGGAAGTTAGCAGCGGCAAGCAAGAAGGTATCGAAGTCATACAACCTTCGGCGAAGAGACGTGCAATATCTCCCCAATAAGTTGGTATGGCGAAGGAACTTTATCCTTTCGGATGCAGCTAACTACTACGCGGCGAAGTTGGCCCCTAAATATGTCGGACCCTTCAATATCAAGAAGAGGGTATCCCCGTGGACTTACGTCCTGATAGATGACACCGGAAAGGAGCGCGGAACATGGGACGTCAAGGATCTTAAGCCATACAACGACGACCGAGAAGATTCCTAGATGACCAGCGATTGTGTATGTTTATTTGTTTTAACCTCCTTGTAGTTTCCTTTACTTTCTCTGTAGAAATGTGTAGGCACATTTCCTCGGAGGTAAGGGTGGGGTTTGTTGCGTTAAGGTAACGCAGCAAAAAGCCCCGGTCCTCTCCATCCCTCCGCTTCTCTGTCCCATCACTTTTTCGCCCTTTCTACCTCTCTCTTTTGTCCGTTATCCTCGCAGAACTATGGCTTAAAGCGGCTATTGGACCTTCATGTCCAGTACTCTCGCCTACCATAGTATCCGGAGGGTAACAAAGCAGGTATCCCGGAGCCAGAGCCAGACGGACGGTCTGGAAACTCTGATCGGACGGACGGTCCGCACCCCTGAACAACCCCTAGGAGATGACCCAGAGCTCGGAGGCAGCGAGCCCACCCTATATTTATTGTTTGCCGAGGACTAATTATATATTTTGTCAACCCTAAACTCCCCCCCAAAATAATAAAACAATCATTGTGAAGGATAGCTCCCGACTCCCTTGCGGACCACTGCGCCCCTATAACCTTGTCTGCGCGGAGGATTATTCGGCAGGTAGGGCCCGCGGTTTTAATATGTATTTATCTGTGCTTTCGGGTACAATGAGGCTCAATAGTTTATTAAATGTAGATCACTGGAAGGGGTGCAACGCGAACCTAAACAGTCACGGAGAATACACAAAACGAACAGAGCGACGATCAAAAGAATGAATGCTGAATGGAAGCTGTCAGAACACTGGATGTGATTCCCTTTGTTCTGGCAGCTGACTGAAGAGTGTGAGAGTGGAGGCGAATTCAGCGCATCCCCCAATGGCTGAGTTCGTCTCAGGAATAAATGAGTGAGCGTATGAGCGATCTGTCAGCGCGGCAACCTCTCTTCATGGTTGACCGTCTGGCAGCGTAGGAGTTCTTTCGAGAGGAAAACAGAAAACGAGAAAAACAAAAGACGAGACGAGAAGAAAACATAACCAAACACAAAGAGTAAACCAACGAGGACAACCCACAAGATTAAACCAACGAGGACAACCCACCAACCACCCCAAGGAACCACCCCAAGAAGACTCGTGACTGTGACGGAGAGTAGCCCACCCCCTCCCCAGGAGATAGGTTTGAAAGCCACCAAGCACAGATAAGTAGAAAGATTAGTCAGTTAGCTTAATTTGGTGCGTAGAATTGATTGTGTAATAGTGCCGTTTAACCCTCCGCCCCGTTTCATTTAACCGTAGCCTTTAACGGCTGCATAACTGCCGCGACCCCGTTTCCGAGAAGTTCCGCAAGGGAATCCGGAGCAATCCGGTGGCCAACTCCGTTCTTTTTCTAAACCTTAGTCACTGCGCGTTCTTTTGTTTTGTTTTGGCCCTTCTTGTGTAGAACCCCCTATTGAAAGAAAAAATATAGCACATAAGTTATCTCGTCCCCATCAGGGAAAATCAAGTGCCTTTTTCTTCTAAGTTTTCACAGTTTCTATAACAAAAAATTGTGTGGCGCCCTGTAATCCTTATCCTCAAATCCGAACCCATCCCAGCTGAGCAGCCGGTACCGCAGCAAGTGGCAGTTGCTGCACAAGTTGGATATCCCCCTCCGCCCCGCGGAGTTTCGTTGACCGCCCGCGGATCCAACAAGGCGTAAGCTATTGTGTGATAAGGAAGTGACGTGTCCGACGTAACTATGGTATTGTAGTTATGCAGTAGGATCTAGATGGGTACCTGGCTGTATATCAGGTCCGGTTTCGGTTGTCATCGAGTCTGAAGGCGACCAAGAGGTTAATCGTCATGTTGATCAGGTTCATCGCAGATCGGAAGACCGATCGATTTGATCGTAAATAGCAATGTTCCGTTAAGACTTGTGTAACTTAGAAGTTACCCAAGTTTCGGTAATAGGTATAAGACGATATGTCCATCGTCCTCTGGTTGACAGGTTCCAACTCTGCTACCATTCTCTCAGGCTCCTTGTTGTTTCATCGCGCGCTACTTCACCTTCCTGTCCACTCCTCTGTAAAGAGGATGAAATATACTTTCCGAGGTCTATCACAAAATTGAAACTATATTTCCCTCGCCTGACACTTTACTGTAGTACATCCTGATACACTACATTACGTTAAGTTGAGCAAAAACATGCAATTTTCGGGTACACGATACTCGCGAACAGTTGTCCGTGAGAAAAGCATGGAGTGACTTAATGTAATCCAGCAACTTTTAATGTTAACCCGTGTAACTTATTAATCGTCATTTGTCGTTTTTTAAATTGCAAGGGCAAATATTTGGGTATTAAGTGAGTGCGTAAGCATAAACAAAAGTAGAGTTATAAGCGAGAGCACAACTATAATAGGTGCGTTTTTTTGCAAGCGTATATACGCTTAAATTATAAGTGCAAAAAAAACGATCATCGGCGCTTAATAATTCATCATAAAAACTTGGCAGCACAGATGACATTTATGAAATTTGTGTCAGCTGTAAAAAAATTGAAAATAATTGGAATTGAAAATAATTTGGATAAAATACAAATAAGAATGGAAAATACAGAGAATACGCACACCTAATAATTTTAATAATTGAATAATTTTTTCTTTTTCTTTATATTATTTTATTTTTATTTTTGCATTTCTTTTATATTTTGGAATCCTTTTTTTTTTTTTTTTTTTACTACCTACTTCATTTTTCATCTATGCCTCACCTTGTGGGTAGTCATAGTGGGGGTTCTCCAGAGGCGGGTAGTATCGGCACTCTACGTTCGTTGGTCCGAGTGTTCTCGAAACGAAAAAATTGTCTTCAAATTTGCCACATTAATGCACAAAGTCTTTGGCCAAAAATTGATGAATTTCGTTTTCTGTTTGAAGGTTCCGGGGTCGACATCGTTTGCGTTTCTGAAACTTGGTTCCCCTCAGTTTCTGATAGTAAGGATACAAATGATGATATTTACTGCTTAAAGGGTTATCAAATTAACCGGGGCGACAGAATCGGTCGTATCGGTGGTGGACGCGCTATTTATGTAAGAGTTGATATATTTCGTAATGCCAAAATTAATTGTAACATAGAGATGGATTATTTGTTTCTGGATCTGGTCAGCAATGAATGATACACTTCTTCTCGGCGTGGTTTACAGACCAAACAAATCAGTTAACCTTTGTCATCTTACTTCCTTGTTAGAAGAAATCTCAATCAGTTCACCCAATGTAATTCTATGCGGAGACATCAACAGTGATCTATTGTCGGAATCCAAATTAATCGATAGTTTGAGTTCACTCAACCTTTCTCCTGTCAATTCTCCTACACCAACTCACTTTACAGATACCTCAAGCACACTACTCGATGTCTTCTTTGTTAGCGAAATCAGTAAGATGGTCAGCTCCTAGGTTCTCAAATCATGATCTCATCTACCTCACTTTTGATTCTAGTCATCAGGTTTCAGCCAATATATTTAAGTTTAGAGATTTCAAGCATATTGACTTCTCGGTATTGAAAAGCGACGTGCGCAGTATGAACTGGGAGCAAATATATTTGATGTCCTCATCCAATCAACAAGCGGAGTTCTTTCAAACCAAAGTTCTTGAACTCTTCAACAAACATGTACCTACAAAGACAAAAATACCAAGACTCGGACTTAATTCGTGGTTTACAAGTGACATTCGGGAAAGTTTGAAAAAACGCGATGACGCGTATTACCGTTGGAAGCGCTTCAGAATAGACGAGCATCTTAGGGTATATCGAACTCTCCGTAATAACGTAGTCTGCAAAATTCGAGCAGCCAAAACACAGTTTTACTCTAAACGCCTGAACGCGTCATTGCCTGGTAAACTGTTGTGGAAGAACCTCAAGCAGATTGGCGTTGCTAAGCAAAAGAGTAGCCTTCCTGACAATATCGATGGTAACGAACTAAATAAAAATTTGTATCGTATTCTCCCCCGATTGTTTCTCTTCCCCCTCTTCCCAACGTTAATGAAAACATCAGGACGTCTCCCTTCGCAGCTTTTGAATTTTCCGCTATTGAACAGACGGATGTGGTTGAGAGTCTACTTTCCATCAAATCTAATTCAGCCGGGGTCGATGAAATTCACCCTAAGTTTATAAAGATTATACTTCCCTTAATATTACCATATGTTATTCATATTTTCGTTCCAATTTTAGTATAGGTATGTTCTGCCGAAGCAAGAACCAGATCCAGAACTGTGAAACGCTGCAACGACGAGCTAAAAGTTCTCAGCGCTAATCACAACGTCACACTCATCTGGATCCCGGGACATATAGTACTATGCATCAGAGAGAATATAAACAGAGCTCTATCAAATAAGAACATTTACATTCTTTCTGACAGCAAAGCTGCGCTCCAAGCAATCAACGCCTGCGAAATCAACTCTAAACTTGTTTGGGACTGTCTCCAATTACTCATAGCATTGGCTAGCACAAACAGAGTCCATCTCATTTGGGTACCGGGCCATAGCGGATATGAAGGTAATGAAAAAAAGGCAGATGAACTAGCCAGAAAAGGTTCTGCATCAACTTTTATGATGCCAAGACCATTCTGCGGCCTCCCAACAAGCACAGCAAAAGCTGTATAAACAATTGGCTAAAAGACAAAGCACTACCTTACTGGACAGCAACGGAAGGTAACAGACAAGCTAAAGCTTTTATACCAATCCCCTCCCAAAAAAGAACGAAACAACTTCTACAACTAACAAGAAGTCAGACTCGAATCGTCACAGGATTTCACACCGGCCACTGTCGGGTTAAAAAACACCTCATGGCTATGGGAATAGCACAAGACAACATATGTATAATGTGCAACGAGGACGAAGAATCAGCAGAACATATACTTTGTCACTGTAACTACCTCATTAGAACACGTCATCATTTCCTAGGTAAACACTACCTCGAGGTGAAAGACATAACCACCAGCTCACTCAAAGATATCGCCGGATTCATCACACACTCCGGCATCATGGAGGAGCTTTAATTAGGAGGACATCACAATAGGCCCATCTGTGGCCGCAGTGATAAGGGACTTTGGACCACCTCAATTTTTAATCTAATCTAATTTAATCTATAAATCTTTAGAAATTTATTTTTCGTTTAAATAGTAAGTTTGCAAAGATAAACTCAAATTACAAATACCTTCAGTTAAACTTCCACACGAAGCATGTTCTTTTGGGAAGTTTTTTGCCTTTTATACGAAATCACTTAAGATGCAGTTAGGGAGTTTTGCATCTAGACCACTCATATATACATGTACCACTGATCGGTGCGTTCACGCGAGAATTGTGTTTGTGTTTTATCTTGGATTTCCTTTCTTTTGGATGCGTTCAACGCGATAGCCATCTACACCGACGGATCTAAATTAGACATTGGCGTTGGTACAGGAATCTTCTCCGAACCGCTGGCTGGGAATTAGACAATCTGTATGCCTTTCGAACCACAGCAGTGTTTTCCAAGCGGAGGTCTTAGCAGTGACAACAGCCGCCCGTGAGACTGCGATGAAGGCAATACCGGAGGGAGGAGAAGAGCTCAGGGTTTTTGGAACACAGCACAAGGTTACGATCTGCTGGGTCCCTGGGCATAAGGGCATACCAGGGAATGAGAATGCCGAAAAATTG
Organism: Criorhina ranunculi; assembly: GCA_951813785.1. Taxonomy (NCBI): domain Eukaryota; kingdom Metazoa; phylum Arthropoda; class Insecta; order Diptera; family Syrphidae; genus Criorhina; species Criorhina ranunculi. The sequence continues at coordinate 9,343,918 of OX638386.1, forward strand.
GCTAGAGAGGACTCGGCACTAAGTCTAGAAAAAGCCGACCTCGCGGTAAATATTCAAAGAGGGGCAAATAATAGATGGTCCTCATTACACACTTATGCCATCACAATTAACTTATGGCCTGTATTTGATAAGGCTAGGACCGCCAGACATATACAAAAGGATAGAAAATCCTCCTTCGGAAAAAGACCTATGTAAGTTAACCGCAGCCTTACAGCCTTACAGCCCGCTATGCAGATAATCCCAATTTCAAATTCCAATATCCATTTCCCATACGCACTTCCTAGCCTACGCTGCACCTCCGTCACACGCCACACTCCCGTACATTTACCCCAAAGCACATTCACCTTTATTTCTCGTGTGGAGTTGCTAGTCTCCCATCGGGCGCGTCCTCAGGTGGCGGATGGAGGAATGCTCGGTAGAAATACAGGGTAGGTGGGAAATAAAATACCACCCGCGGAATCAAAATTAGCTAGGGGTAAGGTCCCCGAAACAAAAAACCTCCCTAAGACAAGATGTCAAGTGACCCGTGCTGAGGTCTAAATGGTGCTGGGGATTATACAGCATCACAAACGGAGCCCTCCAGATACCTGGTGACCTCTGGTTGTAACGTAGCCTTGCCACATTACAGCGGTCTCTGATGTTGTGGACATCCTTTTCCCCATACTCGTGGGATTCAAACATGGAAACAATTAATCAAAATCAAAATCAAAACATAAATCAAAACAAAGAAATAAATAACAAAAAAAAATTATAAAGAAGGAGAGGCATGTCAGGAGGTCATAAGTGACCCCTTCAGAAGACGCTCTACGCTGATGCGGTCTCCGCCAAACAATGCCGGCACAGAAGCTGTGATACAGATACAAAAGAAGATTGAAGGTACAAATACCCCGAAAACTACGGAGTTAGAAAGTACACCAAAGGGTAGCGGTAGTGCCATGGAGGTGGAGAACCTAATCACCGAAGAGATAGTAACAGACCCTAGCACCCTTAATGTACTAGGTGGTAAAATAACAGATCTGTTAAACTTTATCCGGGGAAAAAACAACGTACACCATGAGATAAGGCGCCTAGCAAGTTCTATTCGCCTAGCGTACTGTGCAGTGGTGGAATGTGAGGGCACAAGCCAGAAACCAGTTGAAAGCGAGCTTGCAACAAAGGCAACCCAAACAGGACCGACACTCCAGATGAACTACCTTGCAGCGTGCAAAAAGGGGGTGACAGTACACGTTGTGAAAATTAAGTGCTACCCACGCCGAAGAGAAGAAGGGACGAGACACCGAAATGCGAAGTCCAAGAAGCTCTGCAAACTTGTCAGCTTCCAACTCTCAAAAGGAAAAGGGGGAAAGCACCCAACGGAGAACAGACAACGATGAAAACAGATAAGAGCCTTAAAGGGTCATCCAAACAAAGGCCGAAAAAGTCCCTAGACCAGACGCCATGCCAGGTAAACCAAAGAGAAACCGACTGGACGAAAGTAAGAGCACGTGTCAGAAGACCGAAGAAGCCAACGCGCCCCGATGCATTGGTCCTGAAGTCAATAGGCCAACTTGAGTATGCAGAAATCCTCCGGAAGGTCAAGAGCAAACCGGAACTTAAAGAACTAGGCCAGAATGTAAACCACATTAGGAAAACGGCCAAGGGGGACCTTCTTATTGAACTCAAGAGATCTACAGATCCAAAGACTGCTCAATTCCAAGACCAGGTCAGAAAGGCACTGGTACAGCAAGCGGAAGTGAGGACGCTGACGGACGAGATGATGCTGGAAGTAAGGGATCTTGATGAGATAGCAACCAAAGAGGAAATATGTGATGCACTCACCGAACAACTGGAGAAAGCCTATCCCTTAGAAGCTTCGGCAATTAAATCAATACGCAAAGCCTACAGTGGTACATAGACGGCAACAGTGAGCCTACCGGCAGAGGCAGCAAACAAACTTCTCGCGATAGGCAAAATCCGAGTAGGATGGGTGATCTGCCGCATTTGGGAGAAACTTGCACCAGTGAAATGCTTTAAGTGAATGGACTTTGGACATATAGCGAAGACTTGCAAAAGTGCCAATGACTGGTCCAAGTACTGCTTACGATGCGGGAGAGAAGGCCACACTATGAAAATGTGCTCCCAAGAGCCTAGGTACTAGGTACTCTGCCAGGGCAAGGAATCTGCCGACAGTAACCACGTTACAGGAAGCCGAAGATGCCCATCTTATCAAAAGGCGGTGATGGATCTCTGGAGAATATGAAAGTACTGCAGCTAAATTTAAACCACTGCCAAGCTGCACAAGACATTCTACTGCAGTCCGTACGTGAGTTAGGAATAGATGTGCCATACTTAGTGAACCGTATAGGCAACACAGCGGAAATGTCTGGGTATCTGATACAACATGCACAGCTGCGATCTGGACTTGTGGTAAGCGTCCTTTCCAAGAAATAGATGGGGGGCACACATACTTTGTCAGAGCCAAAATAGATGGTACACACATATACAGCTGTTACGCTCCTCCAAGCATGTCGATCGACGAATTCGAAAACTTCCTGGACAGACTAAGCACCGATGTTAGAGAGAGAAACCCTGTGGTAACAGCTGGCGACTTCAACGCGTGGGCCGTGGAATGGGGTAGTCAAAGAACAAACAGGAGAGGAACTAGTCTATTGGAGGCCTTTGCAACTCTAGATGTAATCCTTGTCAACCATGGGAACGAGAACACCTTTAGTAGAAACGGGGTTGGCTCCATCATAGATCTCACCTTTGTCGGCAGCTCCATAGTACGAAAAACAACATGGAAAATTAGCCCACACTACACCCACAGTGACCATCAAGCAGTACTATGCGAGATAAGACCACAACAAAGGCGAGAAAGATACCAACAGAGGGAAATAGTACAAAGAATAGGCTGGAAATCGAGCACATTCGACGAAGACGCGTACAAAACTATGCTTGTGGAGCTGACGCTCTCGGGTCCAGCCATTAGCAAAACAGAACAGATGATCAATCATATGACAAGGGCATGTGACGCATCCATGTCACGAAGAAGAACAACCCACGGATATAGATCTGTTTACTGGTGGAGTGAGGAAATCTCACAATTGCGTTCTGAATGTCATCATGCGAGAAGATTGTATCAACGCTCCAGAGGTAGAAATGTTTCCCTTGAACTCCAACAGCAATACAAAACAGCGCGTAAAAGGCTAAAAATAGCAATCATTAGCAGCAAGCGCAGGAGCTTCAATGAACTATGCAGCGAAGTCGACCAAAACCCATGGGGGATGGCTTACCAGGTGGTTATGAAGAAACTAAAGAGCTTTAGGCTGATAGCTCCCACCTGCCCAAGGTTACTCGAAAAAATCGTCAGGGAGCTGTTTCCAAGACAACGAGAGACCCCACTGGAGGACCAATTATCAGAAGACGTACACCCAATTCCTATAGTTACCATAGAAGAAGTACTATCAGCCACTAACAGATTCGGAGACAAAAAAGCACCTGGACTAGATGGCATACCCAACATAGCCCTCAAAACAGCAATAAGGACGCGACCGGACATGTTTGCGAATATTTACAGCTCATGTTTGATTGAAGGGGTGTTCCCAGCACGGTGGAAAAAGCAAAAACTTGTACTAATACTCAAAGGAAACAATGCCGGTGGTAATTCGTCATCGTTCCGCCCATTTGTATGCTGGATACGGCCGGGAAAATCCTGGAACGTATCATCGCCAACAGATTGGAAGCGGCCATTGAAAATGCAGGAGGATTGGCAGAACACCAATACGGTTTCCGACGGTTACGGTCAACCATAGATGCGATCCGACTGGTCGTGGACACAGCGAAAAAAGCCATGGAAGGCTTTTTTGGTGCTAAACGGTACTGTGCTGTAATCACGCTGGACGTAAGGAACGCATTCAACACCGCGAACTGGAAGCACATATTGGTAGCCCTTCGAAACATGAGGGTACCAACATACATCATGAAGGTAGCGATGGATTACTTCAGACAAAGGATACTGGTATATGACACAGATGATGGCCCCAAGGAGTATACGGTCACAGGAGGGGTGCCACAGGGTTCGGTGTTGGGCCCACTCCTATGGAATGTTATGTACGACGCGATACTTAAACTACCTATTCTAGAAGAAGCTAAGATCGTAGGCTTTGCGGATGATATTGCGATAGTCGTGGTCGCTAAGCTATTAGAAGAAGTTGTCCAAATAAGCAACGACACAATCGGGATTGTTCAACGCTGGCTTGAATCCGTGGATTTGAAACTAGCAGAACATAAGACGGAAGCTGTACTAATCAGTAGCAGAAAGAAAAGGGAAACAATCACCCTTACGATAGGAGGGCACAACATAACATCGAAGCACGCCATAAAATACCTTGGTGTCATGATTGACACGAGGCTATCGTATAACGAACATCTGGAGTATGTCAGTGGTAAAGCCGCACGAGTGAATAATGCACTCATGCGCATCAAGCCAAATCGTGGAGGACCGAAATACAGTCGGAGGAGACTCCTGACCAGGGTGGTCACATCTGTGGTGCTCTACGGGTCATCAATATGGACTGAAGTCATGCAAATTAAATCGTATAAGCGCAAAATTGAATCGACATACCGACTCTGCACAATAAGAGTATGCAGTGCATTTCGCACGATATCAGAAGATGCAGTCTGTGTAATTGCAGGATCACTCCCAATTGATTTACTGGCCGAGGAGACTAAACAACTCTATGAAATGAGAAACCAGGATCCGGGGTCAACCGACAGCGATGTTAACTCATCAGAGAGAGTAAACAGTATGGCGAAATTACAGCAGCGATAGAACGTATCGAGCAAAGGGCGATGGACCTACCGACTTATACCACTCATTGAGCCATGGACAAGACGGAAGCATGGCGAAGTGGACTTCGACGTAACGCAGCTACTAAGTGGACATGGATGCTTCCGGTCGTATCTATACAAATTTAAGCATGACAACTCTCCATATTGTCCGTATTGCATCGAAACCCAGGAGGATGTGGAGCATGTGTTCTTCCACTGTCCACGATTTGAAACCGAGAGACAAACGTTGAGGAATGAAATTGGAGAAATACTAACCCCCGAAAACTTAGTACGATGTATGACCCAATCACAGGAGAAATGGATCGCTGTAAGCAACTGTGCAAAACAGATTATGACACAGCTAAGACACCTCGAACGAGAAAAGCGACAAAGTGAAGAATCCCCAACATGATTGTGAGCACGTGGCGCTATTCGCCCCCCCATGATGAAATGCCAAGACGGCACAGAAGGGGAGGTGGGTTTAGTGGGTGGAAACTCCACACTGTTACTGGGTACGGGCCCAGTTTCGTCTTTAAAAGATTCCCACCTCCCAACGCAAAAAAAAAAAAACATTCACCTTTATTTTACGCTGTCAGCACTTCCGATCATAACAATCACCCCAAGCACATTCACCTCTATTCTACCCTATTAGCACCTCCATTCATTCTTATGCACCGCTCAGCTTTTTTTGTAAGTCATAGACTGAAACTGAAGGAATAAACTTCGATTTATTTAATTTGTAGAGGCTGCAGAGACGAGGAAGTCCATGAGGACACAACCCACTTCCTCTGCTGCTGCCACAGCCTGTACTATCTTAGACACAAATTCCTCGGGCGAATTTTTTTCCAGAATCACGAGGAACTATCTAGCAAACCGGTGAACGATCTGAACAGCAGTAAGTAGTTACTAGTACACTTCTTATGCGGGTAACGTTTAAGGGTAAGATTTCCCCCTATGGGTAGCACAATGGGTCTTAGAGACCTGAGTGAGGCGCAGAGGAACTCCTCTCCGGCGACTCACATACCTAACCTAACCTAAGATCCTAAACTTGGGGTGATTCAATGAGTCTTAAGCAAAACCAAGTTAAAACCTACCCAATTTACTCAGCACACTTTGATTATTTTGATCGAAACACCTAACTTAGGAAATAATCATAATAATAATAATAATCAAATATACCCTACGACATTTTGTATCCCTGCAGTGGGAAATTTGTTTTGTTTCCCGAAAAACTGAATATCTGCAACACCAACAACTAAACCACCATGAAAACCTCTTTCCCTACGAATAGCGAGCAAGTTCCGATCATTTAGAAGCAAAGATAAAAATACCTACCACAAGTAAAAGCAAGCTAGAAAAAAAAAAAGGAAAAACGACCCTTGTCATACACACGATCATGATTTACGATCCCTACCATGTACCGCTGGCTCAGTGTTGCGCAAGTCGCTAAATGGCTCTTTCCTAAAGAAATATGCATTTTTAATAAATACAAATTAAGAAATAAGAATAAGCCTATGTGCTAATTCTGGACATAGACTATCTACTCCCGAAGTTTAATGCAAATCCGTCCAGACGTTTACGAAGTAACAAACCTCCAAACTTTCAAACTTTCACATTTATAATATTAGTAGGATTGTTGTGATTAACTTTGCTCTAGTTCGGGGACTAAAAAGCATATATATGTAGTAGGGTGGTCCTTAAATTCGAACATTTGAAAAGTTTGCGCGGCACCCCTTATTTATGTTCTATGTAATAAAATAAAATATTGTGTGAAATTTCATTCAATTCGGTCAACTTTTAGGGGTCGCTACCAAGCATTGAACTTTTGCATATAAGTGCAATATGGTTTTGTTCCATGTACTGCAATTGTAAGAACACATGGGCACATTAAGTATCTTGTGAAGTCCGTCGAGGCGTCGACTTATAAGTGCTACTGCTACAGTTAGTACAGTTAGTTTTGAAAGTCATCGCTTTGTCATGGCTTCATGTAGCCGTACAGTTGTCACTATCTTGTGTTGTGAAATCCGCCGTTGCAGTTGATTTGACTTGTAAGTGCTATTGGTAAAGTAAGTAAAGTTAATTTTGAAAGTGATCGCTTTGTCAGCTTCATGTAACAGTAGAGTTTCTAATAGATGGCCAAATCGATATAGTCACTGATAATTTACCTGTTTAGAGATCAGTTCAAGCTTACTAGAAAAGAAGAAAAGTCGACATTTGAAATATGTATTTTCACAGTTATGATGTATGTAAAATATTGGTTCGTATCAAGTTCAGCTTGCAAAGCGCCTAACAATGATTTGGAACTACTTAAAGATTTAAAGAAATTTGAGAAGATACAGTCAAAACTTGCTTGATGAATGCGTGTTAAACAATACCAAAAGGAAGATGGTATCTGCTTTAAAAAATGAAGCAATTAAGCATCCTTTGAAGAGAGTTCTAGTTGATCCAGATGTTGTACTTCAGAAAACTTTAGAATATTTTGTTTCAAAAAATACTCTTCGTTTTTTTTTTTCATCACGGGAATTTCATCAAAGTTCTTAGAAAAAGATGTCGAATTGTGAGAATGAGATGAAGACTTTAAATACAGTAAAACTCTTGCTAGCTCTATGAGAGTTGTGACCGACATTGCTGAAAGAGGAGAAGTGCTTATAGAAGAATATAACAAACTGATAACTGCTAATGAAGAACAAAAACAGTATCTACTACTGATAGTGAACAATTTTCGTAAAAAGTACTCCGATTGTAAGAAGTTTACATTATTGCAATAAATGATAAAGCTGTAGTAAGTTTTTAAATGTATTAATTAATATTCTCGTACACATCTATTTTACTTACACCACCATATTTGTACTTGAAAATTTAAAAATTAAGTAGTTTCCACTTGAAAAGAGTATACTTGAGTTTTTTTTTCAACAAACTTTTCAAAGCCCGTTAGCGAGCCCTAAATTTCAATCAATTTTGAAAAAATAATACTGAACAACTTCCTCATAACATAGAACATATTGACAGGGTGCCCCACTGAAAATTCGAATAAAATTTTTTTTAGGTCAAATAAGGACCACCCTAATATGTAGGTATTTAACAATTGTGTTAGATGAAAAGCCAAAAACTAAACGGAGCCTTGTTGGAGCTTCTGGTATACTTCTTTAATGTCTCATGCGCCCTCAAGTTGTTTGGATCGATTTTGTTGCAGTGTTCTACGCAAACAGTGTCCCCGTTCTTAAAGATTTTCTCCGCCTGTTTTTCCGTCAGTTTTATTTTAGGACCTTGGTTGGAGCCGAATCATCGTCATCATCATCATCATCAATCTGGCACCTCAAAAGGACTAGTCACCATGTTTTTCATAATTGTTAACTCACCACACTTTAACTAAAGTAGAATCCCTCTCTCAAAGGGAAATATTCAGTTAGACCATTATTGTATAAATACACCCGAGAAGAAATAGGGCTTTGGTATAGTTAAAAGCCTGTAGAGGAACTTCCCGTGTTTTATTCGTTCGTTTCGCTGAGTTGTGCTATTCCTCAGTTTCGTAAACTTCAAAGTTTTTATAGCCGTCGAACTAAGACAAATTTCGCATCCGTTTGGCAATCGGCCAACGCATACGAAAAGGGCACATAAAGGTTCCGAGGTTGACTGTCGAAAAACCCGCGACAATACAACCTTCATTTTGAATAATAAGAATTGGTCCAGGACACAAGTGCTTTCCAGGCAACCCGGTGCGTCCCCAGGTGGCGGATAGGGGCCCATAAGAGGATAGGTGTGTAGTGTGTACTCTCTTTCCGAACCCCTGTCCTCTTATGAGGACCATGAACTATCCTTTCTCTCTCTCCTCCTCCTCCCTCCTTACCTATCCTATCTCCCTGTGTAGTCCCATCCCTCCCCCTCTCCCTTGGGCTGGATCAAGTTGTCAAGCGACCTGTGACGAGGATCGACCAGGCTGGGCCCAATTATCAAATAGCCCAGTCGCTAACGGAGCCTGCTGAATACCAGGCGCCCTTCAGCAGTAGTTTGCCTTATCCACACAACTGGGCTCTGTGTGGATGGACTACCCCTTCCCTGTTACTCGTGGGATTCAAACACAAACACAAAAATGAATACAAACATAAAAACAACTATCAAAAAGCTAAATCCAACAACAACCAACACAGCTGAATCATCAGTTTCAGCAGCGAAGAAAGTGGACCCGATTGGTTTCTCTATGCCCTCAGTCAAGAAGGCGGAACCAAGCGGTTTCTCTATGCCCTCTTTGCAAGTGCTGCCGCGCACCTCCATCCCCAACAAACTGAGTGCTACAGGAAGTGGTCAACCCAAGCCACTTCCTCATAAATCCTATACGGAAAGGGTCAAGGGGCCCAGTGCCATGCCCCTAATTCAACAGCGCTCCCTGGCAGCTCAGCGCAACACTAAAATATTCGGGCACATTCCTATAGGAAAGCTGAGCGCTAAAAATTGAGGCTCTCTGGAATGGGCCCAAAGAAATTTGCCATCAAACAACTCAGACCCTGCTGCTAAATGTAACAGGTCCACGGAAGCAGTGATGGCACCGCAGGCCAAAAGTGACAGTGGTGGCAAAGTAGTGGCGTGACGAACAAGGGACGAAGGAAGCAGATGAAAAAGCTAAGTACATATTTTTAAAAGTGTCTAGGTTAGCGAGTAGGATAAGACTGTGTGTCCGGTAGGGTCTTGCTTCGCAATATCCCAGGAGAATATGGGACGCGCGACCACTTGACCAAATTTTACATTCGGGACTTGCCGATAGCGGGCTAGTCCACGATTAGGTTGCAGTTTGGCAAACACCATCAACAGTTGTCATTCAACCGTGGAAGAGTTAGTACGTGCTTTCTTTTGCTTCTTATCTACGACGATGGCATTAATCTGCTTTAAATGTGAAAATCCTATAAGAACTGATAAAGTCATCTCTTGCGCGCTTTGCGGTGTAAATTTTCATTCAACTTGCTCTAACATTTGTGATAGTATATTCAATCAGCTTAAATCGAATGCTTATCTATTTTGGAAGTGTGATGCTTGTGTGAAAAACTCAATTGCTGTGTGCCTTGCTAGAATTGATAGTGTCTCGGACTCTCTAAATAAACTGAAATCAGAATTCCTTGAGTTCAAAAACACTCATTGCATTATTAATAATAACAATAAAAGTAAAATTAAATCAATCAATGACGCTAAAACTGATTCGCAAATTATAACTCGCTCCCGGCTAAAATTAAAGGTGAATGAACCCTCATGCCGCTCTTCCTCTAAGAGCAGAATTCATAACGCCTCTTCTCCTGCCACAACAAGATCAAGTGTCAATAATTCTATTAAAAACTGTTCATCTCTCTCTCTTCAAAAACCACAACCAAAAATTGCAAATACTAGTGCTGACATTAACTTAAATCAAGAGAGTGGAACGATTTCCACTACCCAAGTTAATGTAAACAACAACCTTCCTCCAGGCATTGCGGCTGAAAATGTGTCTTCTACTCTTACTTCTTCTAGTGCAATTAACGGAGTGGGAGAGAATTCCATTGCTGATAAAATCATCTGTTCGCCTTCGCCTTTTGGAGCCGATGTTGCTAGTGCTGCGGATGTTGCTGTTGTTTCTTATGTTGCTGTTGTTTCCGATGTTGCTGTTGCTTCCGATGTTGCTGTTGTTTCTGATGTAGCTGTTACCCCCGTTGTAGCTGGTGTTTCAGATACAGCTGGTGGTGCCGTTGCTGCTGATGCTACTACCCTAAATGCTTCTGGTGAAAATGTTGCAGACAAGTGGAAAACTGTGACTAGAAATGTTATCAAAAATCGGAAAGTTGTTGTGGGTATCAACACTAATACTTGCTCCAATATTGAGGTGGTAAGAAAGCTTAAATGGTTTCACTTATCTAGTTTTCGCCCAACAACTACCCCTCAAGCAATACTCGAATTTGCCGCCTCCAAGCTTGATATCGATGATTCAAAATTGTCGTGCTTCAGACTAATTCGGTCTGGAGATAATATGGATAATCTACGATTCGTTAATTTTAAAATTGGGATTCCTACAGAGCATGCTCACAAAATCTTTGTGTCTGACTTCTGGCCAGCCGGCGTTCGAGTCAGATATTTTACATTTGAATCAAAAAACTCATCGCCCGTAAAAAAAGTCAATCAAACTTAGGGCCTAATGTTGGTATTGTCTCACCTGTTCCTGTTGCCACTACTACGGCGGAAGACTATGTTAAGGTAGCCGATACTTTTGTTGTAATAAACGACGCCGTCACCAACGATGCTGCCGCTGCTTGTGATATTGTTCCAGTTAATAACGTCAACTGCTCCATAGCGGCTCTTATTGCCGAAAGCAACGCCGATGCTGTCTCAAATGTTGCCGAATATTGTAACTTTAGCTTGTACTACCAGAACTCTGGGGGAATAAGAACCAGATTGGATAAATTATATTCTTATTTCTCTTCTCGTGATTATGATATAGTCGTTTTAACTGAGACTTGGGTCAACGACGACCATAAAAATGGTGAAATGTTTGATGAAAGCAAATATGAAGTCTTCCGCAAAGATCGCTGTCATATCAAAACTGGTCTTTCTAGAGGTGGAGGAGTTCTTATAGCCGTCGGGACTCATTTATCCGCCGAAGAAGTTAAATTGATCATAGATCTACCCACTCAAGATGTGGATTTATTAATTGTTAAAGTGTCACCTACCAAACATTCACACATTTATATTATTGTCAGTTACATCCGCTCAGGTAGCTCCCTAGAGATGTATGAATTATATTTATCCAATCTGGGCTCTTTTTTGAGTAGTGAACATAGTAACGATCATTTTATTTGTTTGGGTGATTTTAATGTTGGAAATATTGATTGGAAACTTGATTTGGATGATAAATATTTAATCCCTTTTAATGTCCGATCCAATATCGAAATTGCGATTACTGATCTTTTTAATCAGTTTGATCTTGTTCAAATAAATCATTTTCGAAATAGTTTGAATCGCCAATTGGATCTGATATTTGTGGATAAAGAATTAGCTACATTTATTGATATGATTGTGGATCCTGTTATTAAAAACACCATTCATCATGTTAGTGTCTTTCTTGAGTTCTCACTTCTTGATTATATTAAGAATATAGATAACCCTAGTGAAAAAGTATATGATTTCAAACGCACGGATTTCAATGTAATCAATAGTTTCCTTTCTGCTATCCCTTGGGGAAATTTGCTCGTAGGCAATGATCTCAGTCATGCGTACGATACTTTTAAATACCAATTAAAACGTGCAATGGACCAGTTTATTCCCAAGAAAACGATCAAGAGAAATTTAAATCCTCCTTGGTTTAATAAAAGACTATCCTGCTCTAAGAATAGAAAGAATAAAGCGTACAAATTATACAAAGAGGACAAAAAGAATCCGTATTTCCGGTTTAAGTACCTTCAAAGTATCAAAGAGTTTGATTATCTTAATAATTTTCTTTATAACAGTTATATATTGTCAGCGGAATCAAAAATTAAAAGCGATTGCAAATATTTTTGGACCTTTATTAATAATAAAAGGAAGTCGGTTGGTGTGCCAAACTGCATGAAACACCTTGATAAAACGTCAAGCGACGTTGGCACCATTTGCAACTTTTTTGCGGATTATTTTAAATCCGTCTACTGCTCATTATCTCCCACTGTTCTTCGAGACAATCCCCCTCCGAATACAATTGATGTAGGGAGCCTGCAGTTGAATTTTTCTGATGTTTTTTATGCCTTAACGGGTTTAGAAGTAAATAAGGGCGTAGGTCCGGATGGGATCTCACCCCTTCTTTTAAAACATTGTGCCTCATCTCTTGCTCTGCCTTTGTGCATGATTTTCAATTTATCCCTTAGAACGGGCAAATTCCTCAATGAGTGGAAAATATCTTTTATATCGCCAATTTTTAAGTCTGGGGCAAAGCAAGAGGTTTCTAATTACAGACCTACATATATGTAAGCTTTCAGTTATCCCTAAAGTCTTTGAGAAGATTGTGTGCGGTAAACTAAACTTTCTCGTCAAAGAAATCATATCCGTTTCACAGCATGGATTTGTCCAAGGTAGATCAACTGCTACAAATTTAGCAATCTTATGTGAGAAGACTATCAATAACTTTGAAAATGGTCATCAGACTGACATCATCTTTACAGATTTTGCTAAAGCCTTTGACAGAGTGAACCATAAATGTTTGATCCACAAGCTCGGACTGATTGGATTCCATTCCAGTTTTCTTAATTGGATTACTTCCTACCTTTATGGGCGCATCCAATTTGTCAAAATTGGAGTTTGTCTATCAGAACCCATCACAGTGACGTCTGGCGTCCCACAAGGAAGCCATATTGGACCTCTGCTTTTTCTATTATTCGTTAATGACATTCCTTCTTACTTTAATAATTCCACGTGCCTATTATTCGCCGATGACTTAAAACTCTTTCGGACTATTAAAACTATTGATGATTGTATGCTTCTTCAAGCCGATCTTAATAGTCTTGCTAGGTGGTGCAAACTCAACCTCCTTGACTTAAATGTATCCAAGTGTCAAAGCCTCACCTGTTGTAGGCACAAAAATCCAATATCCTTCGAGTATCAAATCGATAACGCTTATTTAGAAAAAGTAAGCTCGAAAAAGGATCTCGGTGTTATATTGGATACACAACTCAACTTTAATTTGCATGTGGACTACATTGTTAGTAAGGCATTCAGAATGCTTGGCTTTATTAGGCGAAATACTAAAGAATTCTCTGATCCTTATGCACTAAAGACCCTTTACTTCGCATTAGTAAGATCAATTTTAGACTACTGCAGTCCAATCTGGAATCCTTACTACGGAAATCATTCTCTAAGGATAGAAAGGGTCCAAAAATGCTTCACAAGGTTTGTTTTTAAAAAACTGAGGTGGAACATAGACACGCCTCGATATCTAACCCGATGCCTTCTGTTTAATTTGCTAACTCTGGAAGACAGACGCAGGTATTTCTGTATCATGCTGATAAGAGATATAATTAACTATCATATAAATTGCCCTCATCTGTTAGAGCGAGTAAACTTTTTTTTTCCTGCAAGAAATCTGCGTATGAGGTTTCATTTTCGAGCACATTTCCACAGGACTAATTACGGCAGAAATGAACCCATTGAGCGTTGCATCAGGGAAGCTAACCTAGTTATTGATGTGTTAGATTTTTTTGAATATTGTTCGAGAAACTCTTTTAAAATGAAATTAATGTTAATGCTCATCCGTATTAATTAACAAATAATGTAATGTGTATGCAAATTCTTCTTTTTTGTTCTCTTCTACTATTATTAATATTATTCTATTATTATTGTTTTACATATTTAGTTTTAAGTTGTCTAATTGAGCCTGTAACTCTAGTTGACGAAATTAAATTAAACTCTAGTTGACGAAATTAAATTAAATAAATAAAAAATTAAATTAATAAATAAATAAATAATAAGAAAAAAAGCAACCGCTTTATAACGTGGTAAACAATAGTTTCATTTTGGTGTCGGTAGTTGTCGTGGGAAGTGTGTTCCGAGGTTTCTCAATCCCTCCAAAAAGATTGAGTGGCGCCCTTGATCAAGGAAAAAGCAAATACCGAGCCATCCTTTGCTAGCGCTAGGTAGCGCGATTCGGGGAACCCACCCCAGCTGAGTGGCCGGCGCAAGCAGCACCCAACCGGCTGTAGGTGCACTGAACGACGAATGTCATCGGAAAAAAAGTGCAACAACTCAAACCAGAGAGAGTGCCCGTGTAGAGCCAGTAAGTTAGAATTACATAGTTAAGTTAATTAAGCTAGTTTTAAGCGTTTTTTGTCTAGCAAGTAAAAGTAATGAATTGAACTAATAAAAATACCTTTAAAACGAAACGAACCATCGAGAGGTCCATTGAAAATAAACAATACACCTTAGCTTCCTTCCTTGATATTGAGGGAGCTTTTAACAACGTCAAACCGTATGCAATAACTGGGGCACTGGCAAAGATTTGCTAGTAGAGGCACTCCTCAGGGAGGGGTCCACTCGCCTTTCCTCTGGAACATGGCTCTAAACAGTCTTGTGGACCTGGAAAGGAATGGCTACACTGTGGTGGCATACGCGGATGACGTTGCTATTGCTGTCTCAGGAATGCACCCTCAGGTTCTAAACGAACTGATGAGCAATGCCTTCTCTATTCTCACCAGATGGACTAATAAATTTGGGCTTAATGTAAGCCCACACAAAACAGAGTTAGTTCTCTTCTCCAGGAAATACATAATTCCTGTGACCATCCCTACTAAACTCAACGGTATAAGGCTAACTTTCTCCAATGAGGCCAAATTTCTTGGAGTCATTTTCGATAGGAAGCTATGCTGGAAACCCACTGTCACTGACCGAGTCAAAAAAGCTTTGGTAGCCCTTTACACTTGCAAGAGAACCATTGGTCGTAAGTGGGGTTACACGCCCAAAGTTACCTGCTGACTCTATACGTCCATAGTCAGACCCATACTTCTTTATGGAGCTTTAGTATGGTGAACCGCACTCGATAAAAACTCATATCTCAATATAATAACCAAGGTTCAAAGGATTGCTTGTCTCTACATCACGGGGGCCCTAAGATCAACTCCCTCTGCTGCGCTAGAAACCATCCTGAATCTCACATCTTTGGATTGCCTAGCCAAGCAAGTTGCAGCAAACGCAGCAGCCTGTCTGAAAGCAACTTCGCTTTCGAACCAATTACCTTATGCTGACTCCCGCATCTTACACCGTTTTCACAACCTACCAAACAAATTTGATAGAACTCTCCCGTTCAACTCTTTTGAAAGGGCATTTAAAGTCACAATTCCCCCACGGGAAAATTGGCATAGATTCCTCAAATCCGTTAATAAACAGATTCATATCTATACAGACGGCTCTAAAACCAATGAAGGTGTGGGCTGCGGCTTACACTCACACAAACTTACATTAACCAGGCGTTCCGCCTCCGTGATCACTGTAGTGTTTTCAAAGCGGTAATAATGGCGATAAAGGATGCTTTATCATGGCTAAAGTGGAACATTCTATCTACTAAGGGTATCTGTATCTTCAGCGACAGCCAAGCAGCTTTAAAATCTCTATCAAATGTCACCAATAACTCTCTGATGGTCCTCAACTGCGTATCGTCTCTTAATGAGATGACTGAGCAGTTTAACATTCACCTTTATTGGGTGCCCGGACATAGTGACATCCCTGGTAATTACAAAGCCGACGAACTCGCCAGATCTGGTATGACTCTAGAGATTCCTTCTTATAACAAAGGTTTGGGTTTACCAAATAGTACAGTGAAACTCATTATCAAACAAAACATAACTAGAGAAATTAACTCCAAGTGGAAAAGCGGTCATACGTGTCTCTCCACCAGACTTATGTAGCCTCAAATTGACGACCATAAGTCAAGGGAGATAATTGCTCTCAACAGAACACAAATTCGCACCATTAATGGTGTCATCACAGGCCACTGCCTACTAGGACAACACGCCAGAAGATTAGGGGCTCTCTTTAATGACTTTTGCAGAAGCTGTAGGGATGAGGAGGAGGAGGAAAGTACAACTCATCTCCTCTGCCATTGTCCAGCGCTCTCCCACAGCTGAAGAAGATTTCTTGGGCACTATCATTTCAATGATAATAGTGACCTTAGTCAAATACCCCTACGCAAAATCCTCTCAAATCCTCTCCAAATGGTTCTATGAGTAGAATTTTCTCTTAGAGAGATTCTATAGGCATCACAATGGGCTCTCAGCCTAAGTGGGTCCCACGGGACACCTATTCACCTAACCTAACCTAATTAGAATTGGTCCGGAAAGCCTGGCTCTGTGTTTTACGTTTTTAACATTTTTAATTTTTTTTTTTAGTGTCAATTGGCAAATAAAATGAATTTATGGATGAATTTTATGACGTTTCTTAGCAAATCATCGATAACACATAAAAAATAAGGGTTGAAAGCATTGTTTTTATCCGCACTTATTTCACAAGCGGGGATATTTAATTATCCTCGCTTAATTAAGCGGATATAGGTTTTGTTGTTAGTGTATTTTACATGCAAATTGAAAATTAAGCGTATATACGCTTGCAAAAAAACGCACCTAATCACCCCTATTACGAAAGTCGTTTAAATTGTTCGACTCAAGTCATTTTAGGAGTCACTTCATTTTGCAGTCGTTTTGGTGTCGGAATTACGAAACTTAAATGACATGACGCTCCCCTCATTTATATTCCACATAGATTCCACAACTACAGCTGTCTGTTAGATTGAAATTTTGATATTTTTCGTTGTTTTGATATCTCTAAATCAGATTTGCAGCGTAAATTCGAATTGTTTGTTTATTAAATAAAAACGAAAATTGCGAAATGTAAATATGTCTCTATTTTTCTTAATGAATCCTTCACTTCATTATACAAACTTTCTTGCAGTTGTAATTGTTTCCCTAACATCGTTGTTAGGCAAAGTTTTTCACGGGAGCTTGTGGTTTTAATTGGTCCAAATGATAATGCTTTCTGCGATTCTCCAGTTTCATCTTCAAAAACTCTTTCTGGAGATGAAACGGCTGGGGAACAAACAGAAGCTTCTAATGGATCAAAATCATTTGTGGTTTTTTCGGTGAAGAATCTAAAGTTTGCTCATTTAATGTTGATGCAGTCTTAATCATTGATTCATTTGAAGAACGTATAGATTTTGGAGTACAGGGAATTTGTTTCGTCGTCTGTATCGCTTGGTAGCATCCAAATACTTCTCCAACAGGATCAACTGTTTCATTTAAATCAAGAAGTCTTGCTACTGCTTGATCAATTTCAGTTAACATTTTTTGTTTGGTCCTCCGCCAGTAGCTTCTTGTTTTTTTTTATTGAACATGAGCTTCCTCTTTACTTTCAATTAAAGGTCAAACCAAACCTATGAAACATACTTAAGTCTTAATTATATGTTCTTCCTATCTTCCGTTTGCATATATACCTTTTGCCATTCCTTTTCACATCGTAAAGGTGGTCTTAAGCTGTTTTAAATCTTAGCTACCTCTTCCCATCCAGTTTTTGTGTCAGCCGTTCGAGAAACAGCTCTTAAAATTCGTCGCTAATGAATTATTTTTTTCCATTAGTTCCACCTGATTGGGATTCGATATTTTTCTCCTAAACGAGTAATTTTTATTTAAAATATGTTTATTTACACTACTTGAGTTAAAAAACAGACAAAACTTATATTTTGAGACAATTTTCACTACCAGTCGTTTGCAAAATCTTAACCGACTCTTTTTGTCGTTAAACTTGTCGTTTTGTGACTCTAAAACGACTTTCAGAATACCAATGCAATCAGTTATTCGACTCAAGTCACATGAATTTAATTTTGGTGAGGACGAAAGCCCCCTAACTTAAAATTAGACTTAAACTTAAAACTAAGATTAGTTGGGGCGGTGAAGGAGGTCGGATTTAGGGCAAGGGCTGGTGCGGTTGAAGTCAAAAAAGGTAAGGTTCGAGTTAATCTTTCGTAGCATACGGGAGATCGGTTCATTCAAGCCATAGGATGTGTGGTGGGTTGGTAGATGGAAGAGACGAGAGGTTCGTAGATTACGAGGGTTAGTGTTGAGGAAAACAGAGTTGTGGAGTGACGCACATTCAATGTGACCTGCAAGTAGTCGATGAATGAAGAGAATGTCGGCTGCATCTCTGCGTTCCTCAAGGGTATTTAAGTTAATGAGGTTGAGGCGGTTTTGATAGGGAGGGAGAATAAAAGGGTCATTCCAGGGCAGACCTCGGAGAGCAAATCGAAGAAAACGACGCTGGATGCTTTCGATTCTCGAGATATGCACGCGAGGGTATGGGGACTACACTTGACTGGCATACTCTAGGAGGGGGCGAACAAAGGTAATGTAGAGAGACCTGGTTACGTATGGATTGGTGAATTCTTTGGACCACCATTTTACAAAGCCTAATACAGAATTGGCCTTAAGGATTATTTCATCCATATGTGTACGGAAATTGAGCTCCCTGTCACACAAAATGCCGAGGTCGCGAAGAGATTGAACTGAAGAGACAGGTTGATTGTGCAGAAGGTAGAGTCGGGGAGGAGATCGGTGCCGCTTATGAGAAAAGGTGATGGATTGGCATTTGGCTATATTTAATTCCAGACAATTTTTGAGGCACCAGATCGAAAAACTATCGAGGTCTTGTTGACGGAGCATAGAGTCTTGGGATGAGGAAATGGTTTTGAAAAATTTTGTATCGTCGGCGTAAAGGGAGACGGACGAGTGTTTGATGATCCTATCGAGATCGTTAATAGTGAGTATGAAAAGAAGGGGACCTAGATGGCTGCCTTGGGGAACACCGAAGGTGGCTAAAAAAGGAACAGAGTGGGTGGACCTTAAACGAACACTGTAAAAACGGTTTTGCAGGTATGAAGATATCCATTTCAACAGTATGGGTTCGAAGCCGATGGCAGACAGTTTGAAAAGTATTAATTGATGGGAGATTTTATCAAAAGCCTTGCTAAAATTGGTAGCTATAACGTCGACTTCGTTACCATTCTCGAGGGCTGAGAGGGCAAAGGATATAAATTCTATTTGGTTCGTGGTTGTTGATCTACCTTTCAGGAAAACATGTTGTCTAGGGGAAATGAAAGATTTGCACTGAAAGCTTAGGGTTTCATATGTAAGACGGAGGGAAAAAAAGGTACGTCTTCGTTTTATATTTATTTTTTTTTTGGGTATTTGCCAAACAATATTAGATCCCACTTAATTTTATGATCATTGGGTTGTTATTGCGTTCTCTATGAGGATCGTCGCACTCGATCGAGAACAACGACGAATCGCCGCCGAAGATACTTCGTCATTAGTACGTCGTATCTATGAAAACACTACGCACGTTAATGTGTGCAATTGTTTGTGTTTTGCGACCCTTTCGTTCAATATACCACTAAGGGTAAAATGAACATCTGCGGCGGTCGATCGTCGTAGCAAAAACAAATAACTTCGCACTAATTGTGCATCGTCTATTTGGTTTCCCGCCACACTCATATCCCATGTACCTACTCGTGCAGTTTCGGTAGACATCATATGTGTAAGGCGACACAGCTCTTTGTAAAAAAGAAGGGATGAGATACTTATTTTGATGTCCGACCATGAGCGGGATATAAATGAAAACTCATTCGAAGTTTAGTTTTTAAGTGGAGTGGATGGTGCGCGATTTTAATCGGGAAGAATACCTAGAAATAACCAACTCAACGGAGTTCAGGTGAGTTAAGTCTCACTGAGCCTTCTTATTCGTTCGTCTTTTTATTGTTACTAAGTCGGTTTAATATATTATCCCTTTTATTGCTTTTGTTTAATAAAAAGCTGTGAGTTAAGTCTCACTGAGCCTTCTTATTCGTTCGTCTTTTTATTGTTACTAAGTCGGTTTAATATATTATCCCTTTTATTGCTTTTGTTTAATAAAAAGCTGTGAGTTTAGTCTCACTGAGCCTTATTGTTCATCCGCCCTTTTATTGTTATTAAAATTGGTTAAAGATATTATTTGTGAGTTAAGCCTCACTGAGCTTTTTGGTGTTCGTCTTTGCGTCCTTTTATTTATATTTATTAATTATTATATAATTAAGTGGTGTTAGATTATTTTTGGTATAGGTATTGTAGGATAGTTTAGCAGTGTCGCTTCAGTTTTCTCGGTGAATCATCGCGTTCGCGTTCCTTTGTGATCGGGCTAAATCACTTTTAATCGCGGACTAATTACCGGATTCGTGGGTGCGTGAGTGCGTGAGGCTCTTGCCTAGTTGGCGAGGCCAGTGCAAGTCGGAGATGTGAGAGTCCAGGCATGTGGTAAGAGTGGGGATGGAGATGCCTCCTCATTCGGTTCATGACCTGGTCAGGGCCCTCCCTGCACTTATTTATTTTGAAGGACATGTCGAAGTGTTACGCTTGTCCTTCCTTTCTTTATACGAAGATGTGTGTTATCCTGCTTCGTATGCAGCGATCGCGATTCGCACGACTTCCGCATCCCACGTTTCCGTTTGTACTTTGATATTCCCGACCGCCGGGGTTTTATGTATTTAATGCTCGATATAGTTTCGGTAGTTAATTAGAGGTGCTCACGCGTTGTCTATCTTATATATTTACAGGTGCAGGAGAAAGAGATGATGATCTCGCCCCCACGACCAGGACAACGTCCCTACTCCGGCGCTGAGCTGACAGTGGGTGTAAAAGCAAAAATAAATAGACCCCTTGGGTTGTTTTTCAAAAAAATATAATTTGTGTTGTGGCTTTTATTTTCAAGTTTATACATACAAGAGACTTTCAAAGAGTTTGGGTATATGGGAGAGTTTAGCAATGGGACGATAATTGGTTATTTCATTCTTCGGTCCTTTTTGTGGATCGGGGTTATAAAGGATGTTTTCCAAACCTGAGGAAATTCTCCTTGTGAAAGGGATAGATGAAATAGATTAGAAAGGGCGAGGGAAAGAATGGAATAACAGTTTTTGAGAAAAATGGCCGGGAGGCCATCTGGGCCGGGTATGATGAACTCGTCGTTAAGTTGCTGTAATTTATGTTCGATAATAGACGGGTCGAAACTGTGAGAGAGGAGCGGGCCAGTGGAGAAGTTCAGCAGGTAGTTGAAATAAGAGGGATCCGGTACGAAGGAATCGTTGGTGAAAGATTGTTTAAAGAAGGTGGCAAAAAAGTTAGCGATGGTGACTGGATCAGTTGATGACTTGTTGTTGAAAGACAGGGAGGGAGGGTAACCGTCGGAATTTCTTTTGTAGTTGACAAATTGAAAGAAGGACTTAGGGTCGTTTATAAGGTTTGCTTGCGCATTGTTTAGGTAACGCTGGTAAAAGGAATCGTAAAGTTCGGTGAAGTGAAGGCAAGTACCGAGATAGTTGGAATAGTCGGAAAAGGATTTGGTGCGAAGGAAAACAGCTCATAACTTGTTTCTCTTGTTTCGTAAGGAACGAAGTCTGCGATTATATCAAGGAGGGGATGTTGATGATGTTTTAAGGCAGGATAATGGAACCTAAAGAGAAAAAGAATTAAAAATGTTTCTGTAAAACTTGGATAGGGCATCATTTATAGTAAGATTGTGAAAGTTAAGGGAAGATCTACTGAGATAATCACTGATTTTGTGAAAGTTAGCTTTGTGAAAGTCATAGGAAAAGAGAGTTGTGGGAGGAGTGGGCTGGACAAAAGAGTTATGAAAAAACGAGAGAAGAAGGGGAGGGTGGAAGTTATCAATTGTTGAAAGAGATATGAGACATATCGAGACGGAGGAGTTGATTGAGTCTGTGATGAAAATTAGGTCCAGCTGCCTACCCATGTAGTTGGAGATACCGCTGACTTGACAAAGACTTGAGTCTGTTAAGCGATCTAGGAAGAGACATTCCTTAGCTGAGCTAGCATTTGAAGCAATGAAAAAAGATTCATCATCTGATGGAGTCCACTGTATCTGAGGAAGGTTAAAGTCGCCAAAGATAAGGATATCGTCAATGGGATCAGACAAGTCAATAAGGTGGTCGATCGCATCAATAGTATGTTGATAAGAATCAATAGGTTGAGCTGAAAGAATATAGCAGCACATAACGTAAAGGGACCTGATGGGGAGTGTTATCTTTATTGCCACAAAGTCGGCTTTGGAGGAAGACGAAAAGGTAATGGGAGAAGAGTCAAGGCTGTCGTGGATAGCTAGTAGGACGCCTCGACAAGGAGAATCATCATTAGGGCGGGTATGATCATCATCGCGAAAAATATTGAAAGTAGGAGGGAATAATTCCTGGTTCTTAACGTCGGGGATCAGATTGGTTTTAGTCAGAGCATAGATATCAAAGGGTAGAGCATGGGATTGGCGTAGAACAGATTGGGTTTTTGAGCGAAGTCCTCTTACATTCTGATAGTAAAAAGTAAGTGGGATGTTGTGGCGAGGAGGTGTGAGGCGGGGTTGTTTAAGTGTTGGCGCGGTAGACAAATTATGAACGAAAAAGAAAATACATTCCACAAGAGATAAACGACTCAAGTCATTTAATGACGTAAAGCAATTACTTAAACGACTACTGTAATACCGACGTCACATTGTCGTTTTGTGACGAGGACTTAAACGACTTTCGTAATAGGGTAGAATGTGTACATATGTATGCATGTACATATTTGCAAACGTATATTAACACGTGATCTTGAAAACATTTCCTCAAATATTTCAGTATCCGCTGAACCGATTTTGTTCAAAATCTTATCAGATCCAAGTAAAATCAGATTTCGAAAAAAAAAAAAAAAAAAACATTAAATTAACCACACAGGCTTTTACAAACAATCATCAATTCGAAAATGGTTGTATCAAAATGTCAAGCTCTGTTATAGGAAAAAAATAAATAAAAATAAAAAAGTCAGACCGATTTCAATATTTCCCCTACACAGGTGGAAAGTGAATATACATAATATAGAATCCTTTATGAATAAATAGTTTTCCGAAAAAGACATGACGATACAGTCAATATAAAATAGGTAATATTTAGTTTATACATGTAAACTTTATAAACAACTATAATAAACCTACAAATATCAGTTTTTATCATTTAACAAATTAAATAAGATAATAAAAAAATTATTACATACCTGTTATCAAGCTCCCCGATTTTGGTTCAACGTCCAACCAATTTTCACATATTTGTTTGTCATTCTCATCTTTTGGTTTAAATGCAAACTCAACTGGCAAATGACAGTTATTTGCTACTGTGAAATCCCTTATAGCGAGCTCGTTGAATCTAACCACATCAAAATCAATATCGGTCTTTTCTACTGTGATCTGTGGCTGATTATCATTTTCATATTTATCAACCCGTTTAAGTACATCTTCGTGAACCCTCTTGTACAACTTTTGATCTTTTGTTTTAATCTATAAAGAGTATAAGATATCGAAAACGTTTTATAACTTGTAGGACTTAAAGTCTTGTAAGCCACTGACTTACTCCTGTAAGCAATTCTGAGTAAACTGGTTTATGATCACTTTGTCTAATCTCCATAACACTATTATATGTTATCTGTCTAATACGTTCACCTTTCCACAAAATACGATCACAATAAGCAGGTGCTCGACATTTTTCACTGGAAAACATTAAACGTACATAACTAGAAATACTAAAAAAAACACCACGATATACCTGGAATCATAATTATCAGTGCCGACGTCGTACTTATACGTTGGACGAAATCCTATATCACCTTCAGTGTAACCTTGAAAAACATTTCCCTTACGCATTTCAATGTGTAGTTGATCAAAAAGAAGTAAACTTTTATAATTGTGAAGATCAGGTCGTTGTCCCGGAAGCTCGTCAATTCGATAATTTAAATCGCCAATCCAGAATATATGACTACAAGTAAAATACATAACTTTTAATTAAAGAGATTTTGTACATCATTTGAAAGTGAAATCAATAAATGTGAGGAATTCAACTCCACCATCTAAATTTAAATTTTTTGTTCGGGTCTTAAATAAAAAGGATTGTGTTTTTATTTGAAAAGCAAGCTCGAATTTGCAGATTGAGGTGATCCTAATTACCATTTATGGCAAGTGTGCAATCTCTATATATATAAAACTCTTCCCTGACTGACTGACAGATCAACGCCCAGCCCAAACCGTTAGAGCTAGGAACATGAAATTTGGACAGTAGTTTCCTTTATTGGCGTAGACACTCACTAAGAAAGGATTTGTCGAAATTCAGCTCCAAAAGGGGAGATACAGGGTGTTCAAGTTTGTATGGAATCAAAAATTTAAATTGGAATTAAGAATTGAAATGGTAGGTAAATTCTACAATAAAAATAAAGAAACACGTGTTTCACCGTTTTTAAAAATTTTATCCACGGGCCAAGATACAGGGTGTTAAAGTTTGCAAATTTATAGTATGCGCAACCGTAGCCATCGGTATATTCGGTTCCTGACCGTGTGTTGTTTTTGTTTTGCCGAGTTGCGCTAGGGTAGTTTTTTCTTTTTTCGTTTATTTTTCTTTGATCGTATTCTTGCTTCTATGGATATACGACGTAGTTTATTTACAATGCATTCGCAGTTCGGTGTAATTCGACGGGGAACGGGTGTGTAGGATGAGACATGAGACTACTGAACCGATTTCAAAAATTCAATATTGAAATGGTGAAATTTTTTGCTTCCTTTTATCTTTGAAAGCTCCATAGGGACAGATAATTTCTAGCGACTTAGTATACAACTAAGTATGTATTTAACGCGTGCGAAGCAGCGGGTGAACTGCATAATAAATAAATAACATAAATAAAAAACAGAACAAAAATTTCCTAAGGCGCTTAGCGTTAATCGCCCACATTTCTTCGCTTACACGTCTTACAATTCGGTGTGCCGCTTAATTTGTAAGTGTCACGAAGAGTGATTACCATGAACAGTTTAATAACATGGAAACAATTGAGGCGGTTAAAGTCATAGTGGTGTAAGCCTATTTCTCAAAATGTTTGGTGTTAATCAAGAAATGATATCTACAAACCAAACTGTTGCATGAAAATGTGAAGTAAGTTCAACTTGTGACGTACATATAGTTTACATTCAATACATTACCATAACGAAGTTGACGTTTCGAAATTTATTACAGGCTCTATAACTACAATTAAATTATAACTAGGGTCTCGTCTCTGCGCAAATCGAGTAAAAACAACTGGACAGATTTTAATAAAGCTTTGCAGTTGTATACCTAAGAAGCTGGGTCAGTATACATAAGGCGTGTTTTTTTTGGGAGCTGTATACCCAGCCCAGTAAAATTTTACACACAAAGCAACAACAAAGCACCAAGTGGCGATAACTTTCCCAGTTATCATATAACTCTGGTGTTCTACGGGTTATGGGCCCAGAAGCGTTGTAATTAAAAGAGTTTTTTAGTTGCCGTGAAATTACGCCAAGCGAAATAAGGCCGAATTTCGAAATTCGGCTTTATTTCGCTTTCGTAATGCGAAATAAAGCCAAATTTTTAAATTCGGCCGTATTTCACTTTCAAATGCGTAATAAAGCCGAGTCGGCCTTATTGCGCTTTTCTATTTTACCACAACCCATGTTGGGAATCTGTATTGCACCGCTCTGCTTCGCTACTGCTGTCTTTTTATGTCCAAGATCGGTGAGGAGCAACAGGTTTTTGTTACATTTCGTTGTTGTTGTTAGCTTTGCTAATTCTCTTGCCTTCTCTCTGAAATTCGGCTTTATTTCGCATTTGAAAGCGAAATAGGGCCGAATCCCACAATAAAAAAGTCACAATAAAAAATATTTTTCCAATTGAATCGGTACACGATCGCATACCCCTTTTCAATGGTGAGAACTATCCAACATGGAGTGTGCAGATGGAGGGGATCCTTCACAAATCAAGATATTTGAAGACAGTAACGTTAAGAAACAGGAGTAATGGGACGACAAGGATATGGATGCGCGTAGCGAATTATTGTTGGCTATGGAGCCACATATCGTAGCGCTGGTTACAAATCTGCAAACATCGAAGGAAATATGGGACTTTCTTGAGTCGAGCTACAATAGAAAGAGTGTACGGCAGAAGGTAGAGGAGTTTAGAAAACTGCTCAATACCCGCATGAATCCCACACAATCGATGGGAGAGTTTTTGTGAGCATTTTTTTTCGATAATTAGTCGACTCACCGAGCTAGAAGCAAATTTAGATGATGATCTTCTTATCATTTTATTATTAGGTAGTCTAGATGGAAACTATAAGAGCGTGCAACTTGCGTTTGATGCACAAGAGGAAGGTCCAAAGTAAGAAACCGTTCGATCAGATTAATGGAAATTGGCGATAAGAAACGCGAGCCTTGTGAAAACAACGCATTAAAGGTACGAGGTACTTTTAATCATCATTATCTCAACAATAACACCTTCAATGGTCGAAGTGCAAAGCCAAAACCGCACTACTATGGTAAACAACGTGACAATTCAAGAGAATTTAAATACAATTGTTGGCGCTGTGGAAGAAAGGGACACAAGGCGAGGGACTGCTGGGGCTATGGTGAAAGAGCTAAACAGGTTCATGAGGAAAGCGCGAGTGGATTTGTAACACAAGAGTGCTTAAGTCTACCAAAATCAACCAAGGCATTTGGAGTTGCTGATGAAATTCGCGAAGGTAGGTCTTATTTCGTGATGTGATTACGATTTAGATTATGAAGAAGAAAACATTAAAGAGGAGCAAACTGAAATACTTATAAAACCAGATAATTTAGAAGAAAAGGAACATTTTGAGGATACCTTAGAAAATTTAAATGTGCCTCGTAATGAATATGCTAATCTTGTGGATATGGGCGATCCTAAGACATTGAAAGAAGTCGAGAAGTCCGAACATATGAGTGAATGGAAAAACGACATGAATTTGGAAATGGAGCTCCTAAACAAAAACCGGACGTGGGAGCTGGTAGACCGACCCAAGGATGCCAAAATTGTCGGTGGTAGATGGGTTTTTAAGACCAAATTTAAACCAGATAGTTCAGTCGAACGCAGGAAGGCTAGACTCGTGGCCAAAGGATATACTCAACAGTACAGAGTAGATTATTTTGAAACATTCG
This sequence comes from Criorhina ranunculi, assembly GCA_951813785.1. Taxonomy (NCBI): domain Eukaryota; kingdom Metazoa; phylum Arthropoda; class Insecta; order Diptera; family Syrphidae; genus Criorhina; species Criorhina ranunculi. The sequence goes on from OX638386.1 coordinate 9,371,260, forward strand.
CTCCGGTTGCTGAAATAAGTTCAATAAGGCTTCTATATGCTATTGCCACTGAGCAGGACCTAGATCTTTTCACATAGATGTCTCAACTGCTTTTCTGCACGGGGATTTAGAGGAAAATATCTATATGGAGTTACCCGAAGGATTTATTCATGATCAAAAGAAAGTCTGTAAGCTTAGAAAGTCAATTTATGGCTTAAAACAGTTTGGTCACCAGTGGAACGTTAAATAAGACACCATTCTAAAGCAGGATGGCTATTCAAGCTATGACAGGTGTTTTTATTAAGTAACCTTTGTAACTTGTTATGTGGAAGATTTAATCGTAGCCACAAACGATTTCTCATCTTATTTAAAATTTAAATCTCATTTAAAAGCTAACTTTGATATCCCGGATCTAGGTGAACCACGGATAACTATTGGATTAGAGATTTTACGTAATCGTGTCAAAGGGACCTTATCTATTAATCAAACAAATTGTATTAAAAATTTGCTAACGAACTACAATCTTTTGAATTGTAAACCACATACTTTACCAATGCCAACAAAAACTAAGATGGAAAAGGAACCAACGCACGATGGAGAAAAACAACCGGTGAATAAACAAGCGTACAAGGGACTTATCGGAAGTCTCTTACATCTGTCGACCTTTAGCCGCCCAGATATCGCTTGCAATGTTAGCATGCTGTCTCAGTTTAGTCAAGATCCAAGACAACAGCACTGGCATTTTGCTTTATCTGTTCTTAGGTACTTAAAAGGAACAATTAATTCAAACTGGAAGACCAGTTTGTGCTTATTCCGATTCCAATTGGTCAGAAGACATCAATGACCGCAAGTCGCAATTTGGTATTGTATTCGTTTTTGCTGGGGCTCTTATCGATTGTTACACTAACAGCTGCTGCTAAGAAGGCGAAATATTTTAAGCTTTTGCTGGTTGAATTAGGAGACCTAGGTGAAGAGCAGTCTATCGATGTTTATACTAATAGTCAAAGTGCACAGTATATTGCACACTACCAAGGAAAGTGATCCAGAACTAAACATCTTCACATCAAATACCACCATGCCCGAGAGGCTATATCTGATGGAACTATTGAACTCAAGTACCTACCGACGCAACTAATGTTAGCAGATGCTTTAACAAAATGTACTCCCTTACCAAAACATCGTTTTTGTTTTGAAAATCTTGGATAAATATTCGAAGAATAGATGTTTTGTCTTTTTAAATATTTAATAATTTTGTATATTAAACACCTATTTGATTTATGGGTTCCAAATGAATATATTATGAAATTGTATGTTAAAATTATTTTGAAGTTAAATAATGTTACTAACTTTAAATTCTTTAGTGTTGAGAGAGTATGTTAAACATAATTATAAATAAGTGTCAACACTTATAACACTCAACGCCCTCTTACATAAACACTTTATAATTAGTCTAAAATCACTTTAGCTTTAATATGTATTTCCTGTTTCTTTTTCACCTTTTTTCAATACACTTCTTACTTGTATCTTAACGTGGTCGTTTCATTCTCATCTCTGGACATCCACTCACATAACTCTGGTATTCTACACGCTCTTCCTCTAATGTGCTGTCCCTCAGGGACGGTTTCGAAAATTTTTTCGTGTTGAGTGTCCTTTCTTGTTGACAGCATATACTTGGTCTTGCCCTCATTTACCGTTAAACCCATCTTTGCCGCTTCCGTCTAAATACTCGCGAAAGCGCCACTGACATCTCCCGTTTATGTCAATATCATCGGCGTAAGCGAGTAATTGGACGGACTTTTGAAAGAGTGTGCCTCTTGTGTTGGTGCGTGAGTTTTGCACTATTCTTTTTTTTTATTATATATACAACTAGCAGCCCTCCCGCGGCTTCGCACGCGCACCATACATACCAAGGTTAATACTTAAGCTAGTATTACACTATCTGGCAGCTGCCATAAATCTGGCATGTTTTTGACACAAATTGCCTGATACAGGCTGCCAGGTAGTGTAATAGGGTACCATATGACCGCAGTTGTATGTCACGTGACAGTTGAAAAATGTGCCAGATAGCCAGATAGTGTAATAGGGTTTGAATAATTTCTGCGAGTGAACTGGCAGTCTTATGGCAGTGTGCTACCATATTTTTTTATATGGTACTGCGAAAATTCCGAAGTGCCATAAAAAACGATCTGGCAGGGAATTTTGTTTGAAGTTCGTGTAGAAACTGTAGCATTGTTGTTGTGAATTTTTGCTGTTTCGTTCTATTTTCGTATTCAATTCTATTGTTTCACTGTTTTGTCGCAAAGGGGAAAGGGTGTATACGATGATTTGGTTGAATGGTTCTTTAAGTATTTGTGAAACTACTGAACTGATATCAAAAATTCTTTCAATTTTGGAATGGTGACACTTTTTGCTATCTTTTATCTTGGAAAGTTCCATAGGGGTAGATGATTTCTAGCGACTTAGCATAAACAGAAGTATGTATTTAATGCATTTGGCCCAGGGCTCAAACTTAAGCCGAAGTTCCTTGGGCCATACAAAGTGTCCATCTTCGTCATTTCCCCTCAGTTGCAAGTGATGAAATTACAGAAGGTTATTGACTCATCTTAAACCATTCGCACACAGCGCGGTACCAGTTTCCCTTTTCTTTTACTTTCTATAGTTACTTTCTTCATAATTGTGTTTCAAATAGTTTATCAATTTGCTATCCATTATTGAATAACAAAATTGGAGTAAACCTAAATATTCCTACACATATTTCTTTTATTTCACACGCATGAACACGAAACATACAATCGAGGAAAAATACTGCGTTGTGTTTTTGACGGCTTGCCAGACGATTTTCGGAAATCAAATGTCAGACAACTGCCATATAATGTAATAGAGTGACATGTGCGTCTGGCAGCATACGCCATAAAACTATCTGGCAGTAGTTCGTGACAGACAATAAATGTCAAACATTCTGCCAGACTGCCATATAGTGTAAAAAGGTAAAAAAACGTTCTGTGCCAGTCGCCGACTGTCACGAATTTCTAACAGACAATTACTGTCAAAAGTCTGCCAGATATCTGGCACGCTGCCAGATAGTGTAATGCTAGCTTTAGTCGTTAGAAATCGTCTGTTCCTATTGAACTTTCAAAGGTTAAAGATTGCAAAAAGTGTCACCATTTCAGTATTGAATTTTTGAAATGGGTTCAGTAGTCTTATAGATACTTAAAGATTCATCCAACCAAATCATACACACACCCGTTCCCCGTCGAATTGCTACGAATTGCGAATGCATTGTAAATAAACTACGTAGTGTATCCATAGAAACAAGAATACGATCAAAGAAAAATAAAAGAAAAAACTACCCTTGCGCAACTCGACAAAACAAAAACAACACACGATCACGAACCGAATGTGTCGATGGCTACGGTTGCGCATACTATAAATCTGCAAACTTAACACTCTGTATCTTGGCCCGTATTAATAATTTTGAAAAACGTACCTACCAAATTTCAATTCTTAATTCCAATTTAGATTTTTGATTTCATACATAGTTGAACACTCTGCATCTCCCCTTTTGGAGCTGAATTCCGGAAAAAAAAAATTCATAGGTGATGTCTACGTCACAAAAGGAAACCACTGTCCATATTTCAACTTTCTAGCATCAGCCAGTCGGTCAGGACTTATCCTTTTATTTGCAAACTTTAACACCCTGTATCTTGGCCCGTGGATATATTTTTGAAAAACGGTGAAACACGTGTTTCTTTATTTTTGTTGTAGAATTTACGTACCAAATTTGATAATTCCAATTTAAATTTTTTTTTTCCATACAAACTGGAACACCCTGTATCTCCCCTTTGGAGCAAAAATTCAAAAAAGTGGCTCCATTGTTTTTCCCTACGCCACAAAAGGAAACTGCTGTCTAAATTTCAAGCTTCTAGCGTTAGCCGTTTAGGCTCGGCGATGATGAGTCAGTCAGGACTTCCTGCTTTATATAAAGGGTGGTTTGAATAAAACACAAATTATTTAGGAAATTATTGTCATTTCTTTTTATTATGATAAACAGGGCTCGAATAATTATGGATTAAAAATTGGCAAAATATGTATGGAATTATGGATCAAAAATAGCAGAAATATGGATGAAAATATGGAGTAAAAATTGCATTTTCCTGACTTTTGATGTCATTTTATTTCATAAATATGATTGCAATAAAGTATAAGATGTTGTTTAAATTTCTAGAAATAAAACTACGCCGTTTTTCATCAAAAATATTGCGTATAAAATCGTACGCTTCGGATTCGGGTGTATTGGCGTTCTGTAGAAACATTGATATTCTACGAAGAATATCAAAGCCGGTGTTTCGTCGCATATCGCCATAAAATTTTTCCCGAATGCCGGCAAGCTCAGCTCCATCAAACTTAGCACGGATGTTCGAAAACTTCTCAATTGAAACTGACAACGGAACGCCTTGCCCTTGCATTTAATGAAGCGCAGCAGTGAGACACGAATAATTCGTTTTTATGAAAGCCAATTCTCTCTTGACAGTCGACAAATTCATTAGCCTTTGTACCGCTCGAATAGACTCAGCACCTTCTGGGTCGAATGAGTCGACGACATTTCGTCTGAACCAGCACTGAGGGCTCAATGGGAAAAACATAATCATTGCTTAATACCAATGAAAAATGTTCTTCTGAAATGCGAATGTGTGCAAAATATGGGTCGAAAATATATATTCTTCCCCGCTTAATTGTACCGACCATTTTGTCCGATTTTTCGATCAATTATCCGATTTTTCAATTAAAGAAAACCCGCTTAATTGCTTCTTTAGTGCAATTAAACGAGGTTTGCTTAATTGAGCCAGTTAAAAAAAAAGAGCCAAATAAAACGATGTTATATTCGAAAACTGTGATGAAAATGGGTGCGTTCCGATTTCTAGACCATCTGAAGTTTCAGATAAAGAGAGCATTCTGATTCCACAACAGCCTGAAATTTGACAGATGAGCAAGACAACTTTTTGTGAGTTAGTGGAGTGGATTGTTTGTCTAAAAATTCTGAAATTTTAAAATATCCTGTCAGTTGAAAATTGTCACAAAACAGCAGTTATGCCAAACGTATTTTTGTACGATTGCTGAACTTTGTAAGTATTTTTTTTTTTGCAGGTACTTGGACGAATATTGGTTTACATTAATAGTTTAGTTTTCACACAGTTTTATTTGATAATTCATCGATTTTGTAGTCTTCTGCAAATTGTTGAGCTCAAATGATTACACTTAACCTGTGATATAAGTAAACTGCTTTGGCAAAGCGCATAAGTGAATTACTTTCATAAAATGTTATCTTCAGAACAATTCGTGTTTTATTATTGTGCGCAGATTTTAAGTTACAAAGCAACTCCAATGCGAGAGCAGAAAGTCAAAATGTTGTTTTGACTTGGATGTCATATCTGACGTTGTCTTGGTTTTCAGTCAAGTCTATGCGTTCTGTATTCTAGTCTATCTGATATCTAGAAATCGGAATAAGTTTTGTTGTCAAATGAATCCCGCTACCAAAATTGGAATATGACAAATTACAGCTCGCTGCCAACTGCTATGCAGTGCTGTCAACTTCAATGTGAAAACAGCGCTCCGGAATTACAAACATTTTCCCATCTTTTTGTTATGATAATTTGTTTGTCGCCGATCAATTAACCGACAAATTTGGATGCATTTAGTTTGTTTGGTATACATTTTTAAGATCAATTAAGCGGGTAAATCAATTATACGGGACTCAATTAACCGTGCAAATACGTGTATAGCTTACATAGGAAATATTAGATTCCAGTTTTTCGTTCAATTAAACGGGAAAATCAATTAAGCGAGGTTCAACAAGGCGGGGATCACTGTATATGGATTTATGCGCAAAACCGTCGAAATATTTAAATAAATATTTAATATTTAAATAAATATTTATTCGAGCCTTGATGATAATATTGGTATGGTTCAATTATGTATGGAACAAAATATCGGCCAAATGCCCGCCGCGACCTCGGCGGCACACCTCCATCCGATGGTCCAAATTTTCGACGACGCTGAGGCATAATTGAGGTTCTATGCCGTTAATGTGCCGAATTATCTCATCCTTTAACTCTTGAATTGTTGCTGGCTTATCGACGTACACCTTTTCTTTCAAATAACCCCAAAGAAAGAAGTCCAACGGTGTCAAATCGCATGATCGTGGCGGCCAATTAACATCGCCACGACGTGAGATAACACGGCCATTGAATTTCTCCCGCAAAAGAGCCATTGTTTCGTTAGCTGTGTGGCAAGTGGCACCGTTCTGTTGAAACCACATATCGTCCACATCCATATCTTCCAATTCGGGCCATAAAAAGTTCGTTATCATCTCACGGTAGCGAACACCATTCACAGTAACTGCCTGACCGGCCTCATTTTGGAAAAAATACGGCCCAATGATGCCGCCAGCCCATAAACCGCACCAAACAGTCACTCTTTGTGGGTGCATTGGTTTTTCGACAATCACTCTTGGATTATCATTCGCCCAAATGCGGCAATTCTGCTTATTGACGAATCCACTGAGGTGAAAATGTGCCTCATCACTGAAGATGATTTTCTTCGAAAATTGTTGCCATTTCTTGCCACCATTCTGACCATTGACGACGCTTGAAATGATCAAGAGGCTTTAGTTCTTGAGTCAATTGCACCTTGTAAGCGCGTAAATGCAAGTCTTTATGCATAATGTTCATCAACGACGAGCGTGAGAGGTGCAATTGTTGAGCACGACGACGAGTTGAGGTGGACGGCACTTCAGCCACACTATCGCGAACAGCAGCAATATTTTCTGCAGTACGAGCATGCACTGGTGTTTTCACATCTCCTACAGACCCGGTTTACTCAAATTTTTGCACGATTTTTCCGATTGTACGCACATTTGTACTATTAAATTGACCGAAAAAATCACGAAGTGCACGATATGCATTTTGATTTGAACGCCCATTTTCATAATAAGCCTGAATAGCTTTAACGCGTTGCTCGATTGTGTATCTTTCCATGGTTCAAATTGAGTTAGTCTGAAATTGAGAAATGTCATACGTAATGCAGAAAAAAACTTGACGTTTAGGTGTGGTTCACATTCAACATCGGCCCTTAAAATTTAACCACCCGTTATATAGATTAGCGCGCGCTAAAGGGAATATGACTACCCTTAAACTGTTAGAGCACGGGCATTAGGGAAATTAGAGGAGAGACGTTCGTTTCGTTTTATTTTTTCGTTTTAAAGGCAATTTTATTATTTCAATTCATTACTCTTACTTGCTAGACAAAAAACGCTTAAAACTAGCTTAATTAACTTAACTAAGCAACTCTAACTTACTGGCCCTACACGGGCACTCTAAGCTAAACTTAATACTTATTCTATGTCTTTCGACGTAACCTAACTTAATTTACTTAAACAATTTAAGGACTTAACTATTGAAAAAAACTAAGAAAATTTATTTTTCAAAAAAAAAACTTAGTAGCAGGACTCTTTTTATTTTTCTTAAATCTAAATTAAATTAAAACTTAAAACTTCCTTAAAATAAACCTTAACCTATCTTACCTAATTACGTAATTAAATACGTACTTTTTTTGTATTTTTGTATTTTTATTGTTTTTTTTTTTTGATTTTGCGCTGTGTTTTGTGCTTTTTTTTTTTTTTAATTTTTCATGTTTTATAATTTTTTATTTTTTTGTAATTTTTTTATTTTTTATTATTATTATTGTTATTATTGTTTTCTTAAAACTACCCTAAAATACCCTACCTAATCTTAAACTATGTAAGCCGGCCATGGCCAGCTTTGCCCATCTATGGGCTAACCCGGATCGAGAGGGTTCGACGAGGGAGTTTCCTCTCTTTCAGACAGCCACCAGAAAGTCTGGTGCTGCCGTCCAACATCCCTTTTATCGCGTTCCGATACCGACCTACTGAACCGGAGGCGCTCCTCAGTGCTCTCAACGGAGAGACGAAGGAGGTACCGATGCACGTTGGCTTTAAATGCTTGAGGGTTGTAGTGATGAGGGAACACAAAACTATGTAGATCATTCTACATTCGTGTGGTACAGCTAAAGAAAGAATCTCTATATTTGACAGTACGTCCGAAAGTAGGCTTAAGGGTAAACTGATGTGCATTCGAAGAGTGGCGAGTATTGCGGGTGAAATTTTGCAGGGGCGGAATGCAGCTGGCTATTTCGCTAGAGCACTTTTTGTAAAAGAATCGATAAAACAGTGAGAGGAAACATTTCTTCGGTGTTCAAGCGAGTCTATTGGCTTCGCAATGTTTGTGTCACCTATTAGTTTTATCGCGCGTTTTTGAATTTAATCTAGAATGTGCAAGACGGTTTTTGGCGCACCAGACCAGATGTGAGCGTTGTACTCAAGCTTTGGGCGAATAAAAGCCTTATAGATTGTAGCCAGATCAGAAGGGGTAAAGTATTTTTTGCATCGTTTAAGGAAACCTAGACATTTCGCAGCATTTTTGGCGACATCGAATATATGGTCATTCCAACGAAGATCGTTGTTAACACACATACCGAGGATGGAAAGTTTTTCGGTTTCGGCGATGCAGGTACCATTCATGGATAGTGGTTCGAGGTTTCGGTTTCGCTTGAGAGACAGAAGGCAGCACTGAGTTTTAGAAGCATTAAATTCCACTCTATTTGCAGAACCCCATTTTAATATGCTGTCAAGGTCGGAATTTAATAAGTTTAACATACGATGCCGTTCCACTACTACATCCGAAGAGCAGGGACGTGAGTTAGGGAACGAATATGAAAAACGGAGAGTACTGTCATCGGCGAAGGAATGAATTGGATTAGAAGTTGCAGACAAGAGATCATTTATAAAAATGAGAAAGAGAGTCGGAGACAAAACAGAGCCTTGGGGGACACCAGCATTTATATGGTGAATTGCAGACTTGAAACCATCCAAAACATCTTGAATTGAACGGCCCGAAAGGTAGTTTCTAATCCATTGAAGAAGAGATACATCGATCCCATATGCACGCATTTTCGACAAAAGAGCTTGGTGCCAAACTCTGTCAAATGCTTTTTAAATATCAAGCGCAACAATCTTACTTTCACCAAGGTGATGTAAAGATTCGTTCACGTTCCACTTCTCGGTAAGATAAGCCATCAAATCACCCGTGGACCCGTTGCATTCTTTCAAGAATGATATTAAAAAAATCGCGTGACAGCGCATCGCCTTGTCTAAATCTTGTTTTGACATCAAAGGTCTCGGTAAGTTCTTTACCGACCTTGATGGAGCAGCATGCATTCTCCATCGTCATCCTACACAAACGGACGAGTTTTGGGATGCCAAAACTGGACATAGCTCTGTATAACTCGTCTCTATAAATGCTGTCATACGCGGCCTTAAAATCGATGAATAGATGGTGTGTATTGATTTGGAGCTCCTGGGTTTTTTCCAAGATCTTCCGTAGTGTGAATATTTGGTCGATGGTGGACTTTCCTGGCCTAAAGCCACACTGATATGGACCAATCAGGTTGCTGACGAACAGCTTCAGACGTTCACACAAAACGGCAGATAAGATCTTGTAGGCGATGTTAATTATACTAAGGCCTCTGCAGTTGGCGCAGTTTAGAGGGTCTCCTTTCTTGAGGATCGGACAAACAATGCTGAGGTTCCATTCATCGGGCATACATTCTTCCGACCATATTTTACAGATGATGCTCCTTACCAAGTCATCGCCTGCCGTTTTGAAGAGCTCGACAGTCAGGCCATCTACTCCAGCAGCTTTGTTGGACTTCAGCTTAGATATGGCTATCTTCACTTCACCCGGGTCGGGTGGACGGAATTGTTGGTTGACATGGTCCAGGTTGAAAAGTTCATTCTGCCTGACAGCGGTATTTGGTTCGTCATCGCCGTTATAAAGTCTACAAAAGTACTCCTTCCAAATCCTCAGCATCGACTGCGACTCTGCTACCATGTTCCTTGTTCGTCTCTACAGGCTTCAGTTCGGGATTTGTGTTATGGGCATGTATTTTTTACCTTTTGGTAAAACTTCCGAATTTCATTCCTGGAGAAGCATTTCTCAATTTTCTCGGCCACGCGAGTTATGTCAGGGCCAACAACCGCAGCAACACCAGTCAGCAACATACCAGATGCCGAACGATCTGATTGGAGTTCACCAAAACTGCCTAGATCAGCATTAACGACGGAAATTGCCATCGACTGGTCAGCATGTCAATGACTCAACGAAACAATTGGTCAGCATAATGATACGATACTTATGTATTTTAACTTGTAATTGATCAATAATAAAAAACTGTCAGTCTTCTTTGAGATTCGAAAATAAAGACACCTTAACTTGAAAGTTGTGTCTTTTTTTTTTTTTTTGCGGAATGGCAAATCTTATTTCTGGCGCAGTCGGTAGGATTCTAAATTAAAAGATTCGAATTCCGAACGGTAAATAGAAATATTTTACCAAGTGAAACTGTGAAGTTCAATAGTTCCATATCAAAAGATTGGAAAGAAAGTGCAGAGATAAAACAACATACTGTTCTTAAGAACAATATAGAAAATAAAAAAAAAATAAAAAAAAGTGAAACGTGAACTTAATGCCAAAAGCAGTCAAAACAAAAAAGACATTTAAACCATATGAAGAAGTACCGAAAGAGATCGAGATGGATCCCCCACCAGTACTACAACAACCAGCACCAGCACCACAATACCAAATACCTGTGGCAGAGCTGATAAAAGAAGCAGCTAGAATAAGGGAGTTCAACGGAAAAGATGGTTATGAACTGACATCATTCATAAGGGAAGTGGAACTGTTCTTACCACTATTCCAAAGCAATCAAGCCCTCTACAATTTCGTACTACAAAGCAGTGTAATAAATAAAATTCAAGATGCTGTACAAGCCATCCGAACTCTTGGGACCAGTCCAACGTGGGAACAAATAAAAACAGAGTTGACCAGTAGCTTTGGAGTAAGAGAATCTTACCACAGCCTCAACCATCAAGCCGTTAGCTGTAGAAATAATAATAATGTGAGTGAATATTTTAGTAATTTAAAATATATATTAGATAAACTTAATTTTAAGTACGAATTTGATGTACAACTGCCAGTAGAATTCTCACCTTCAGTGAACGAATCAATAGTGTTAAAAACATTTATAACTGGTATAGACTCAAATTTGGCCAGTATAATATTAAGCAGAAATATTAGTAATCTCCGAAAACCCTACTTTACTTTGGAAGAAAACGGAATGATAAGACAAAGAAGACCTAATAGGAATATAAACAATTTTGTTCAAAATAGGAAAGGTTATAACTATAATAAACGGTACATCTTATTAGCAAATTCAAAATCATGAAAGAAACTGCGATCAGTTTAAATAAAACTATAATCAAAACTTTACTAGAACCTCGGCGTTGTTTAGAAATATCAATAATCATAATTTTAGTGGAAATTCAAGACAGTATAGAAATTACAATTGCAGGAATTCAGTACAATATAGGTATAGTAACCGTATGGAAGTAGGTCATTTACAAAATCAAGAACAGGAAGAGGTAAATTTTCAATTGCCGCCTCTAAGACATACTTACCGATAGTAGAATTGACAATAGGTTACGATAGACTTATATGCCTTATAGATACTGGTTCGACGACAACTTTACTAGACGAAAATAAACTAATACGGTACAAAAGATTAAAGTTAGATAAAACAATTAATTTCAATACACTTAACGGTTTAACATTTATTAGAACATTCAGAAGCAGATGTATTTAAAATTCTACAACGTACAGACATGTACCTACAGTGGCTCAACTTTTTGATCATATAAAAGCAAGAAAAATATTTTTTTATTGCAACTTTTTTATTTTTAAAGATAAATCAATGTAATTTTCAGAACACAATGCTTACAATATTGTTATTCAGCTAATAGAAACAAAACTTAAGATTATTTGTAAATTTGATCAAACTTAAAAAAAAAACAAAACTATGGCACTTGATCAATTAGTTGACTTAGTAGATTTTGTTGTTCAATATTTTGTATGCCCTCTTTTTGCTTTAAGAACCGCTTTAATTCTTGTTGGCATTGATTCCACAAGCATTCTGCACTTCCTAGAACTTAGATTGTGGCAAGCAGTTTCGGTTCTGTTCCACAAATCGTTTAGATTTGGATACTCGCCTGGTATTTTTGAAATTGCACGTTTGACATCAACCCAAAGATGCTCGATGGGGTTGAGGTCAGGGGATTGTGGTGGACAATCAAGCTATTGAAATTCCTTATCATGTAATCAAGCTTAAGTCACTCTTGCAGTATGTATCGGATCATTATCCTACTGGAAGATAATGTTCGACATGTTCTTGCTCCAAACATCAAGACTTTTCTGGAGCCCTCAGTCAAGTATGCTGACGTTTTGGGCAGCGTAGCATTCGCCCCACTACACTCACACATTCACCAGCACCTTTCATGGTCATGTACCCCCATATCATTAGATTTTCAGCACCAAACTTAACGGTTGGTTTTACATGGCGATCTTTGATTGGCTCACCAGACTTCTTTCAGGTTCATTGGGGCCCATCGGATCCAAAACGGCCAATTTTCGTTTCGTTCGACCAAACAACTCTTAACAAATTTTTATTTTTATTACTTTGTTTTTTTAATTTTTTATTTATTTTTTTTTAAATCCTAGCTTTAGTTTTTTGTGGCCTATTGTCAGGAGTGGTTTTTTTTTTACTTTAACACCGTAAAAACCATTTTCCTCAAAACTTTCCTTCCGACCTCGTTTGAAACATTAATGCCGTCTTTCTGGTGCAGCTCTTTATCTATTAAAACTGCATTATCGTGCACTCCGTACTTGATTTTTCTTAAAATACAACTTTGTACTAAGGAATTCTAAATTGGTTTTTTACCGGGCTTGTTCTTTTTGACGTCAGGCTTGATTTATTTTTTAACTTTTGAGATGACATCTAACGCAACTCGAACCTTAAGCGAATGTTTACAGCAAGTGACCTTGGAATCGATAAGCCTTTCAACTTTTTCTATTTCTAAACGTCTTAGTTCTTTCATCTGACAAACAAACAAAACCCGATTCAAAAATGCAAAAATAAAAGTAAATTATGTTTGCTTTTCTGCAATTTCAACACGTAATTTTTCAAAGTTGTAAGAAAAAAAATGATGGTTGGATGTTGTAGAAATAGGGTAGGCACTGAGAGGTGTCAACTTGGCGATGCCCAGTGTTGTAACTGTTTCTACACATCAATTGTGCTTATTTTACCTCCAAGTGGTAACCGTCGGGTACTGGTCGATGTCCATTCGGACTCGACTTGCCAAACTTATAAGCGCGAGTGCTGACCAGCAGACAAAAAAAGCAGCACTATAAACGGGACAGCGGATGAACTCCCCAGATGGAATCAACGGTGAAGAAATCCCGGAACAAATAAAACAAAACCTTATCCGGGCTACTCCAACATATTTGGAGCTCAGGCCGGTAAGGATTTCCGAGACTTAGTCAGGGTCTTGGAAAAGAGATGGTGGCGGATGAGCCCTTAATGGACCAACGGCAGCGCTCACATCCCCGAATGGGCTACTGGCTTCGGTCTAACCGACCCCTCGTCCTAGGGGTTTCTAAAATGGAACTGGCTCTCCAGGTTGGGGGTTGTGCCGCCGGGGTAACTGCCCGGCCATGGAAAAAAACAATAGTTACGAAGCAACCACAAGCCTCGGATACGGACGGATCTACTGTTGACAACCCTTGCAAACGAAATAAGGACAACGAACTTCGGATCTGTACGTGGAATGTAAGGTCCCTTAATAGGCCACGTGCAGCCGAACAACTAGCGGATGCCCTAGACTGCTGCAAAGCAGACGTTACCGCCATTCAAGAAATGCGATGGGATGGGCCGGACAAAAAGAGGATGAAAAACTGCGACATCTACTACGGCGATTGCTATCGACGGCAAAAGCAGCGCTTATTTGGATGCGGATTTGTTATTAGAGGCAGACTTAGGCAAGAAGTCTTGAGTTTTCGGCATGTTAACGAACGCCTCGTAACAATCCGTATCAAGGCTAAATTTGCCAACATTAGCCTCATATGCGCGCACGCCCCCACAGAGGAGAAAGATGACGACACCAAAGATAGCTTCTACGAGCTCTTGGACAAGACTTACGAGCAGTGCCCTAGTTATGACATTAAAATTGTCCTTGGCGATTTTAATGCCAAGCTAGGAAGGGAGGGCATCTTTGGTAGTACTGTCGGAAAGTATAGCCTGCACGACACCACCTCCGATAACGGATTCAGGCTAATCGACTTTGCGGCGGGGCGTAACGTTGTCGTTGCTAGCACGCGATTCCCGCATCTCGATATTCATAAGGGGACTTGGAGATCTCCTGATCAATCAACCGTCAACCAGATTGACCACATTGCGATCGACGCAAGGCACTCCTCCAGTATTATGGATGTCCGAACGTTCCGAGGGGCCAACATCGACTCGGATCATTACCTTGTTGTAGCCAAGGTACGGGTGCGGATATCCCGAGCACCGCAAAGACAAGCTAATACTGCGAGGAAGTTTCGCAAGAGATCGCCAAATCCTTTTCCGATCGAGTCTCCCTCAATCTCTTAAGAGGTCCTATGCTGCCAGCATCAAGTATTGAAGACCAGTGGCAACACTGCCAAAAAGCCATCAGAGATGCCGCCTCTGATGTGCTGGGTTTCACTCGGCCACCAAAACGAAACCCCTGGTTTGACGACGAGTGCAGGCAAGCACATGCAGCCAAGCAAGATGCATACAAAGCGGCGCTGCATAGAAGGACCAGAGCTGCTCACGAGCTCTATGAGCAGAAGAGGAGAGACGAGCACCGGCTTCTCAGGAGAAAAAAGAAGGAGCATGAGAAGCGCGCGGTCGAGGAAATTGAGAGACGCTACTCCAGGAATGAAATTCGGAAGTTTTACCAAAAGGTAAAAAATACATGCCAACGACACAAACCCCGAACCGAAGCCTGTAGAGACGAGCAAGGAAACATAGTAGTAGAATCGCAGTCGATGCTGAGGATTTGGAAGGAATATTTCTGTAGACTGTATAACGGCGACGACGAACCAAATACCGCTGTCAGGCAGAATGAACCTTTCAATTTGGACGATGGAGACCAACAATTCCGTCCACCCGACCTGGATGAAGTGAAGATAGCCATATCTAAGCTGAAATCCAACAAAGCTGCTGGAGCAGATGGCCTGACTGCCGAGCTCTTCAAAGCAGCAGGCGAGGACTTGGTAAGGAGCATACACCAACTCATCTGTAAAATATGGTCGGAAGAAAGTATGCCCGATGAATGGAACCTCAGCATTGTTTGTCCGATCCTCAAGAAAGGAGACCCTCTAAACTGCGCCAACTACAGAGGTATTAGTCTAATTAACATCGCCTACAAGATCTTATCTGCCGTATTGTGTGAACGTCTGAAGCCGTTCGCCAGCAACCTGATTGGTCCATATCAGTGTGGCTTTAGGCCAGGAAAGTCCACCATCGACCAAATATTCACACTACGGCAGATCTTGGAAAAAACCCATGAGCTCCAAATCGATACACACCATCTATTCATCGATTTTAAGGCCGCGTATGACAGCATTTATAGAGACGAGCTATACAGAGCTATGTCTAGTTTTGGCATCCCTGCAAAACTCGTCCGTTTGTGCAGGATGACGATGGAGAATGCACGCTGCTCCATCAAGGTCGGTAAGGAACTCACCGAGACCTTTGATGCGCTGTCATGCGACTTTTTTAATATCATTCTTGAAAGAATTGTGCAAAACTCGCGCGTCAACACAAGAGGCACAATCTTTCAAAAGTCCGTCCAATTACTCGCATACGCCGATGATATTGACATAATCGGAAGAAAGCAGCGTGATGTCAGTGGCGCTTTCGCGAGTATTGAGACGGAAGCGGCAAAGATGGGTTTAACGGTAAATGTGGGCAAGACCAAGTATATGCTGTCAACAAGAAAGGACACTCAACACCGACGTCTCGGACAGAACGTCTCCCTCGACAGATATAACTTTGAGGTAGTTAAGGACTTTGTCTACCTAGGATCCGCTATCAATTCAGACAATGACACCAGCGCTGAGATCAGACGAAGAATAACCCTTGCCAATCGCTGCTTCTTTGGGCTAAGAAGGCAATTGACTAGCAAAGCCCTCTCTCGAACAACAAAAGTGACCCTATATAAGACCTTAATAATCCCAGTCCTCCTCTACGGCGCAGAGGCATGGACTTTATCAAAAGTGGTTGAGGGTGCTCTTGGCTGTTTCGAGAGGAAAATTCTTCGGGTGATTTTCGGTCCCGTCTGCATAGACGGTGAGTGGAGGAGGAGATACAACGACGAACTGTACGGGCTGTACAGCGACATCGACTTAGCCAGAAGAGTGAAGGTCCAACGACTGAGGTGGCTGGGTCATGTAGAGCGGATGGACACCAATGCTCCGGCCCGAAAAATCTTCGAATCCGCCCCCGAGGGACAGCGCAGTAGAGGAAGACCGCGACTCAGGTGGCGCGCGCAAGTTGAAGGGGACCTCAACCAACTTAGCGTGCGAAACTGGAGGCAGCTAGCTAAAGATCGAGCTGGCTGGAGACGCTTGTTGGTTGAGGCCCAGGTCCACCCCGGACTGTAGCGCCGCCTAAAGTAAGTAAAGTAAGTAAGAAAAAAAAATAAGAATAACAGCACCTTCGAGTTTTCCAAGATTTCGATCACACTCAATGCACAACTGAGACTGTGTCAACAAATTGATCACATGCATTCAAAAAGGGTTTTTTTAAAAGATCGGGACCCTAACGGGCCCATACGGGTTCTTGGGTATGCTAATTCTAAACATCTGTGTTTGTTATGTGACAAAGATTTGTTGCATTAAGGATTCAAATAAAAATGTAACAACAAAAAACCTTTTTTCTACTTATTATGTGATCAAAAAGTTTAGTCACTATATATCGAGGAAAAAGAAAAATTCAAAGGTATTTTGAAAGATAATAGTGATTTTTTTTTCAAGAAGGTCAAAAGCTTTCCCATGCTCATGAGATACGACACGAGGTAGTAACGAAATCTAGTAATCCTATTTATTCAAAAATGTACAGGTATCCCCAAATTCATAAACAGGAGATAAGTTCTTAGTGTTAATAAGGCAAACAATTTTATTATTATAGGAGATATAAATATCGACATACTTAACGATTTAGACAGAGATACGGAGAACTATTTGTTTACAATGGCTTCTAATGGTCTAAAGAGTTTTATAAACGAACCTACCCGTGTAACCGATTCCTCAAAGAGTTGTATTGATCATATTTTTTTCAGGTTTTGTAGAAATATTAAAAACTCTTTTAGTGGTAAAGTGTTCGATCTTAAGCTGACAGATCACAGTATGATTGCCCTTAATTGCTGTAGTGATTGTAACCGCTCTGGAAGCAAAATACCTGCGCCTATTACATTCAATTATCGCGTTGATTATGCGCTTCTAAAAGAAAGTTTAAAATATGAATTTTGGGAGCCGGTTTATTCGGAGACTAATCCCTCTTCTGCCTTTGATCGGTTTATCAACATTTTAAAAATCCACATTAATTCATGTACAGTCTTAGTAAAGCAAAACTCTTGTAATAAGAAACGTTTGAAGCCTTGGATGACTACTAATCTCCTTAACGAGATAAGAAATAAAAACAAGTTAAGTATGAAATGTAAAAAACATCCTCATAATTTAAAACTAAAGAAATTCTATGACACTATGTGTAAAACCCTTCACAAAAATATAGAAAATACACGTAATAACTACTACGCTGAATTGTTTGCAAGAGCTGGTGGGAATATACGCGAAGAATGGAGAGTGGTTGATGGCATTTTAGGGAGTGTTAGGAATCGTGTTGAAATTGTTAATATTGAAGAAGGAGCCATTGAATCTGATTTATGCATCATTTCAAATAAATTTAACGAGTATTTCACTGAAGTTTCTGAAAAGATAAAACCAGCTATCGAACCCTGCACAAATTGCGATTGCACAGTTTCTTCTCCCGAAGATATTCAATCTAATAGCTTCGTTTTCGATGCGATAACCTCGAGAGAAATTTACAATGTCATTCTTCGTCTACAAAATAAAAACTCTTGTACAAGTGATGGTGTTTCTAGTGTTTTACTGAAACATATCGCCTTCTATGTTGTGGATGTGTTGAGTTTCGTTTTTAACCTTAGTGTTGAAATGGGTTGTTTTCCTCAACATCTTAAGAGTGCGGAGGTCATACCACTTTTTAAAAAAGGAAACAGAAAAAAGGTTTCGAATTATAGGCCTATATCTCTTCTCTCCACCTTTTCAAAGATCTTTGAAAAGTTACTTAAAGTTCGCATTGTGTCGTTTTTAGATAAGTTTAATTTTTTCTACAATAATCAGTTTGGATTTAGAGCTGGACTGTCTACAGAGGATGCCATTTTGAGGGTTTGTAGTCAACTTTATGGTAGTTTAAACAGCGGTAAATCAACCATGGGTCTATTTATTGACATGACAAAGGCATTTGACATGGTGGACCATAATTTTTTGCTTAGTAAGCTATATAATGCTGGTTTCCGGGGTAACATTTTTAAATGGTTTCAATCGTATCTAAAGGATAGAAAACAAAGAGTTAAGGTAAATGGAATATTTAGTGAGCCAAGACCTTTAAAAAATGGTGTACCACAGGGTTCTGTACTTGGCCCATTGTTCTTTTTGATTTACATTAACTCTCTGTTCAAGTTTAAACTAAATGGTAATTCAAACGCATTTGCAGACGATATAGCTCTAACGTATGAATTCCAAACTGTATTTGAATGTATCACAAAAATTGAGGAAGATCTTGAAATCTTAAGATTGTGGTTTACCTCACATAAATTAATTATAAGTGAGAAAACTAAACTGATGTCTTTTAAGATATCTGGAAATAGTCTTCATGATTATAATCTCTGTTTTCACTCCAACGACTGTAAGCAATTTTCATTACCTGTTCATAGATGTGGCAAAAGTAATTTTATATCTAACATGCAGTGTTCCGGAAATTGCTTCAAAATTGAAACGGTACAGCAATTCAAATACTTAGGCGTTATTATTGATAACAATCTAAATTGGAAAGACCATATTCAAACGCTAAAATCATATATGATGTTAGTCACACGTAAAATGTACCTTATAAAGCCGTTTTGCTCAAAAAAAAAGTCTTAATTACTATTTACTATGGCCTTGCGCACTCCAAGTTGCAATACAGCATCACAAGCTGGGGTGGTTCGTATTTTAACACCTTTGGACCATTATTAATAGCTCAGAAGCATTTAATTAGAGTTATTTGTAATAAAAATCAGTTTGCTGAAAGTTGGCCTTTATTTAAGGAGCTGTTAATTCTACCAATGAGACATTTATATGTATTTAAAGTACTAAGAGAATTTTTTTAAAAAAGCGGTAATATTCCAAGTAGGAATTCTCAAATGTACAATCTACGTATAAATAATATGAGAATAGTTGAAGTTCCAATTGCACACCGAGCACATTTTGCACTTTTCTATACATATACAGCTCCAAAATTATTTAATAAATTGCCCTTCAATATCAGAGAAAGTCTTCGCTTTTCTTCTTTCATTAAAAAAAGTTAAAGATTGGTTATTCACTATTAATTATGACTGCATTGAATCATTTATCTAAATTCTTGTTTTAATCGCCAGCGCAATAAATGTTTTAATTATAAATGTTATAGTAGGCTCCAACAGTGTATATTATCTACGAAATGTTACTTTACATTTTTTGTCCTTTTGAATTTCCTGAATTGTTTTTTCTCTTCTTTTTTTTCTTATTATATATTATAACTAAGTAAATACTGATAGATGTTACCCCACATCAGATGTGAATTTATTAAAAATCCGTGTCATTCAACACTAACTAGTTAAGTTAAAGAATGAACACTGTTATTCCATTTCCTTTCTTTTTTATATGAACTAATTTTTTTTTAATTAGCTTTTAAGTTTGAAATGAATAAATCGCTACTACTACTACTACTACTGCTACTACAAGTAGGTAAATTAAGGAAATGCTAGATCAACGAATTATTGAAGAAAGTAATTCACCATACAACTCTCCTCTCTGGACAGTACACAAAAAATCTGATAATTCAGGGAAAAAGAAGTGGAGAATTGTCATTGACTACCGAAAACTAAACAATGTTACTATTGATGATAAATTTCCCATCCTAAATAAAGAAAATATCCTAGAAAAACTGGGTAGAGCTCAGTATTTTACAACACTCGACTTAGCCAAGCGCTTCCATCAGGTACACCATTAGGGCACTAGAATTCATAAGGATGCCATTCGGGCTTAAAAATGCTAAATACATCAATAAAATCTGTGTAGTATATATGGAATACATATATAGTACAAACATTAATGAATGATGAACATGCTGAAAACCCAAAGCAAGTTCTTAATAAACCCAGAATGTACAATCTCAAAATACAGATAGACAAATGTAAATTTTTTGCTAGAGAGACGGAATATTTAGGTCATATTTTGACTACTGAGGACTACCTAATACAAGTAAGATTGAAAACATTCCTCTAAACAAATCAAATCTTTTAACGTCAAAACGTTTTACTGGGGACATTCTATGGAAAAGTGTGACACAAAAAAGATTTCGGACTTCCAGTACAGCTAGAAACTTGAAATTTGGTATGCAGATAGGTATTACTTCACATGTACCCAAAAAATTGGCAAAAGTGACATCCCAAAATATCCCCTTCTAACCCCCCCAAAAAGTGGTAAAACTGAAATCGTAAATCCGATTAAACGGCAATTTGATCGATTAATAGTTATAAATTTGAAACTTTTAGTAATTTTTCCTTAGTTATATTCCAAGGTCTACCTATGTACCGAGTTTTAAGTTCCTAGATCCGTTGGAAGTCCCTCAAATGGAACTAAGCACGTCGTGGCACGAAAAAGATCTCGGACTTCCGGTACCGTTAGAAACTTGAAATTTAGTGTGCAGGTAGGTCGTACCTCACATATATCCAAAAAATTACGACTTCTTCAAATTTCCCTCTCCAACCCCCCCGAAAAGGGTTATAATCGGGGGGAAAATAGCTTTTAAATCCGGTTAAATGGCAATTTGATCAATTTACAGTTATAAATTTGGGACTTTTAGTAATTTTTTCTTTATATTCCAAGGAGTACCTATGTCCCGAGTTTCATCTTCCTACGTCTACTGGAAGTCCCTCAAATAGAAATAGGCTCGTCGTGGCATGAAAAAGATCTCGGACTTCCGGTACCGTTACAAACTTGAAATTTGGTGTGCAGGTAGGTCGTACCTCACATATATCACCATTGACGACGCTTGAAATGATCAAGAGGCTTTAGTTCTTGAGTCAATTGCACCTTGTAAGCGCGTAAATGCAAGTCTTTATGCATAATGTTCATCAACGACGAGCGTGAGAGGTGCAATTGTTGAGCACGACGACGAGTTGAGGTGGACGGCACTTCAGCCACACTATCGCGAACAGCAGCAATATTTTCTGCAGTACGAGCATGCACTGGTGTTTTCACATCTCCTACAGACCCGGTTTACTCAAATTTTTGCACGATTTTTCCGATTGTACGCACATTTGGACTATTAAATTGACCGAAAAAATCACGAAGTGCACGATATGCATTTTGATTTGAACGCCCATTTTCATAATAAGCCTGAATAGCTTTAACGCGTTGCTCGATTGTGTATCTTTCCATGGTTCAAATTGAGTTAGTCTGAAATTGAGAAATGTCATACGTAATGCAGAAAAAAACTTGACGTTTAGGTGTGGTTCACATTCAACATCGGCCCTTAAAATTTAACCACCCGTTATATAGATTAGCGCGCGCTAAAGGGAATATGACTACCCTTAAACTGTTAGAGCACGGGCATTAGGGAAATTAGAGGAGAGACGTTCGTTTCGTTTTATTTTTTCGTTTTAAAGGCATTTTTATTATTTCAATTCATTACTCTTACTTGCTAGACAAAAAACGCTTAAAACTAGCTTAATTAACTTAACTATGTAACTCTAACTTACTGGCCCTACACGGGCACTCTAAGCTAAACTTAATACTTATTCTATGTCTTTCGACGTAACCTAACTTAATTTACTTAAACAATTTAAGGACTTAACTATTGAAAAAAACTAAGAAAATTTATTTTTCAAAAAAAAACTTAGTAGCAGGACTCTTTTTATTTTTCTTAAATCTAAATTAAATTAAAACTTAAAACTTCCTTAAAATAAACCTTAACCTATCTTACCTAATTACGTAATTAAATACGTACTTTTTTTGTATTTTTGTATTTTTATTGTTTTTTTTTTTGGATTTTGCGCTGTGTTTTGCGTTTTTTTTTTTTTTTTTTAATTTTTCATGTTTTATAATTTTTTATTTTTTTGTAATTTTTTTATTTTTTATTATTATTATTATTATTATTGTTTTCTTAAAACTACCCTAAAATACCCTACCTAATCTTAAACTATGTAAGCCGGCCATGGCCAGCTTTGCCCATCTATGGGCTAACCCGGATCGAGAGGGTTCGACGAGGGAGTTTCCTCTCTTTCAGACAGCCACCAGAAAGTCTGGTGATGCCGTCCAACATCCCTTTTATCGCGTTCCGATACCGACCTACTGAACCGGAGGCGCTCCTCAGTGCTCTCAACGGAGAGACGAAGGAGGTACCGATGCACGTTGGCTTTAAATGCTTGAGGGTTGAAGTGATGAGGGAACACAAAACTATGTAGATCATTCTACATTCGTGTGGTACAGCTAAAGAATGAATCTCTTTATTTGACAGTACGTCCGAAAGTAGGCTTAAGGGTAAACTGATGTGCATTCGAAGAGTGGCGAGTATTGCGGGTGAAATTTTGCAGGGGCGGAATGCAGCTGGCTATTTCGCTAGAGCACTTTTTGTAAAAGAATCGATGAAACAGTGAGAGGAAACATTTCTTCGGTGTTCAAGCGAGTCTATTGGCTTCGCAATGTTTGTGTCACCTATTAGTTTTATCGCGCGTTTTTGAATTCAATCTAGAATGTGCAAGACGGTTTTTGGCGCACCAGACCAGATGTGAGCGTTGTACTCAAGCTTTGGGCGAATAAAAGCCTTATAGATTGTAGCCAGATCAGAAGGGGTAAAGTATTTTTTGCATCGTTTAAGGAAACCTAGACATTTCGCAGCATTTTTGGCGACATCGAATATATGGTCATTCCAACGAAGATCGTTGTTAACACACATACCGAGGATGGAAAGTTTTTCGGTTTCGGCGATGCAGGTACCATTCATGGATAGTGGTTCGAGGTTTCGGTTTCGCTTGAGAGACAGAAGGCAGCACTGAGTTTTAGAAGCATTAAATTCCACTCTATTTGCAGAACCCCATTTTAATATGCTGTCAAGGTCGGAATTTAATAAGTTTAACATACGATGCCGTTCCACTACTACATCCGAAGAGCAGGGACGTGAGTTAGGGAACGAATATGAAAAACGGAGAGTACTGTCATCGGCGAAGGAATGAATTGGATTAGAAGTTGCAGACAAGAGATCATTTATAAAAATGAGAAAGAGAGTCGGAGACAAAACAGAGCCTTGGGGGACACCAGCATTTATATGGTGAATTGCAGACTTGAAACCATCCAAAACATCTTGAATTGAACGGCCCGAAAGGTAGTTTCTAATCCATTGAAGAAGAGATACATCGATCCCATATGCACGCATTTTCGACAAAAGAGCTTGGTGCCAAACTCTGTCAAATGCTTTTTAAATATCAAGCGCAACAATCTTACTTTCACCAAGGTGATGTAAAGATTCGTTCACGTTCCACTTCTCGGTAAGATAAGCCATCAAATCACCCGTGGACCCGTTGCATTCTTTCAAGAATGATATTAAAAAAATCGCGTGACAGCGCATCGCCTTGTCTAAATCTTGTTTTGACATCAAAGGTCTCGGTAAGTTCTTTACCGACCTTGATGGAGCAGCATGCATTCTCCATCGTCATCCTACACAAACGGACGAGTTTTGGGATGCCAAAACTGGACATAGCTCTGTATAACTCGTCTCTATAAATGCTGTCATACGCGGCCTTAAAATCGATGAATAGATGGTGTGTATTGATTTGGAGCTCCTGGGTTTTTTCCAAGATCTTCCGTAGTGTGAATATTTGGTCGATGGTGGACTTTCCTGGCCTAAAGCCACACTGATATGGACCAATCAGGTTGCTGACGAACAGCTTCAGACGTTCACACAAAACGACAGATAAGATCTTGTAGGCGATGTTAATTATACTAAGGCCTCTGCAGTTGGCGCAGTTTAGAGGGTCTCCTTTCTTGAGGATCGGACAAACAATGCTGAGGTTCCATTCATCGGGCATACATTCTTCCGACCATATTTTACAGATGATGCTCCTTACCAAGTCATCGCCTGCCGTTTTGAAGAGCTCGACAGTCAGGCCATCTACTCCAGCAGCTTTGTTGGACTTCAGCTTAGATATGGCTATCTTCACTTCACCCGGGTCGGGTGGACGGAATTGTTGGTTGACATGGTCCAGGTTGAAAAGTTCATTCTGCCTGACAGCGGTATTTGGTTCGTCATCGCCGTTATAAAGTCTACAAAAGTACTCCTTCCAAATCCTCAGCATCGACTGCGACTCTGCTACCATGTTCCTTGTTCGTCTCTACAGGCTTCAGTTCGGGATTTGTGTTATGGGCATGTATTTTTTACCTTTTGGTAAAACTTCCGAATTCCATTCCTGGAGAAGCATTTCTCAATTTTCTCGACCACGCGAGTTATGTCAGGGCCAACAACTGCAGCAACACCAGTCAGCAACATACCAGATGCCGAACGATCTGATTGGAGTTCACCAAAACTGCCTAGATCAGCATTAACGACGGAAATTGCCATCGACTGGTCAGCATGTCAATGACTCAACGAAACAATTGGTCAGCATAATGATACGATACTTATGTATTTTAACTTGTAATTGATCAATAATAAAAAACTGTCAGTCTTCTTTGAGATTCGAAAATAAAGACACCTTAACTTGAAAGTTGTGTCTTTTTTTTTTTTGCGGAATGGCAAATCTTATTTCTGGCGCAGTCGGTAGGATTCTAAATTAAAAGATTCGAATTCCGAACGGTAAATAGAAATATTTTACCAAGTGAAACTGTGAAGTTCAATAGTTCCATATCAAAAGATTGGAAAGAAAGTGCAGAGATAAAACAACATACTGTTCTTAAGAACAATATAGAAAATAAAAAAAAATAAAAAAAAGTGAAACGTGAACTTAATGCCAAAAGCAGTCAAAACAAAAAAGACATTTAAACCATATGAAGAAGTACCGAAAGAGATCGAGATGGATCCCCCACCAGTACTACAACAACCAGCACCAGCACCACAATACCAAATACCTGTGGCAGAGCTGATAAAAGAAGCAGCTAGAATAAGGGAGTTCAACGGAAAAGATGGTTATGAACTGACATCATTCATAAGGGAAGTGGAACTGTTCTTACCACTATTCCAAAGCAATCAAGCCCTCTACAATTTCGTACTACAAAGGAGTGTAATAAATAAAATTCAAGATGCTGTACAAGCCATCCGAACTCTTGGGACCAGTCCAACGTGGGAACAAATAAAAACAGAGTTGACCAGTAGCTTTGGAGTAAGAGAATCTTACCACAGCCTTAACCATCAAGCCGTTAGCTGTAGAAATAATAATAATATGAGTGAATATTTTAGTAATTTAAAATATATATTAGATAAACTTAATTTTAAGTACGAATTTGATGTACAACTGCCAGTAGAATTCTCACCTTCAGTGAACGAATCAATAGTGTTAAAAACATTTATAACTGGTATAGACTCAAATTTGGCCAGTATAATATTAAGCAGAAATATTAGTAATCTCCGAAAACCCTACTTTACTTTGGAAGAAAACGGAATGATAAGACAAAGAAGACCTAATAGGAATATAAACAATTTTGTTCAAAATAGGAAAGGTTATAACTATAATAAACGGTACATCTTATTAGCAAATTCAAAATCATGAAAGAAACTGCGATCAGTTTAAATAAAACTATAATCAAAACTTTACTAGAACCTCGGCGTTGTTTAGAAATATCAATAATCATAATTTTAGTGGAAATTCAAGACAGTATAGAAATTACAATTGCAGGAATTCAGTACAATATAGGTATAGTAATCGTATGGAAGTAGGTCATTTACAAAATCAAGAACAGGAAGAGGTAAATTTTCAATTGCCGCCTCTAAGACATACTTACCGATAGTAGAATTGACAATAGGTAACGCTAAACTTATATGCCTTATAGATACTGGTTCGACGACAACTTTACTAGACGAAAATAAACTAATACGATACAAAAGATTAAAGTTAGATAAAACAATTAATTTCAATACACTTAACGGTTTAACATTTATTAGAACATTCAGAAGCAGATGTATTTAAAATTCTACAACGTACAGACATGTACCTACAGTGGCTCAACTTTTTGATCATATAAAAGCAAGAAAAATATTTTTTTATTGCAACTTTTTTATTTTTAAAGATAAATCAATGTAATTTTCAGAACACAATGCTTACAATATTGTTATTCAGCTAATAGAAACAAAACTTAAGATTATTTGTAAATTTGATCAAACTTAAAAAAAAAAAACAAAACTATGGCACTTGATCAATTAGTTGACTTAGTAGATTTTGTTGTTCAATATTTTGTATGCCCTCTTTTTGCTTTAAGAACCGCTTTAATTCTTGTTGGCATTGATTCCACAAGCATTCTGCACTTCCTAGAACTTAGATTGTGGCAAGCAGTTTCGGTTCTGTTCCACAAATCGTTTAGATTTGGATACTCGCCTGGTATTTTTGAAATTGCACGTTTGACATCAACCCAAAGATGCTCGATGGGGTTGAGGTCAGGGGATTGTGGTGGACAATCAAGCTATTGAAATTCCTTATCATGTAATCAAGCTTAAGTCACTCTTGCAGTATGTATCGGATCATTATCCTACTGGAAGATAATGTTCGACATGTTCTTGCTCCAAACATCAAGACTTTTCTGGAGCCCTCAGTCAAGTATGCTGACGTTTTGGGCAGCGTAGCATTCGCCCCACTACACTCACACATTCACCAGCACCTTTCATGGTCATGTACCCCCATATCATTAGATTTTCAGCACCAAACTTAACGGTTGGTTTTACATGGCGATCTTTGATTGGCTCACCAGACTTCTTTCAGGTTCATTGGGGCCCGTCGGATCCAAAACGGCCAATTTTCGTTTCGTTCGACCAAACAACTCTTAACAAATTTTTATTTTTATTACTTTGTTTTTTTAATTTTTTATTTTTATTTTTTAAATCCTAGCTTTAGTTTTTTGTGGCCTATTGTCAGGAGTGGTTTTTTTTTACTTTAACACCGTAAAAACCCTTTCCTCAAAACTTTCCTTACGACCTCGTTTGAAACATTAATGCCGTCTTTCTGGTGCAGCTCTTTATCTATTAAAACTGCATTATCGTGCACTCCGTACTTGATTTTTCTTAAAATACAACTTTGTACTAAGGAATTCTAAATTGGTTTTTTACCGGGCTTGTTCTTTTCGACGTCAGGCTTGATTTTTTTTTTAACTTTTGAGATGACATCTAACGCAACTCGAACCTTAAGCGAATGTTTACAGCAAGTGACCTTGGAATCGATAAGCCTTTCAACTTTTTCTATTTCTAAACGTCTTAGTTCTTTCATCTGACAAACAAACAAAACCCGATTCAAAAATGCAAAAATAAAAGTAAATTATGTTTGCTTTTCTGCAATTTCAACACGTAATTTTTCAAAGTTGTAAGAAAAAAAATAAGAATAACAGCACCTTCGAGTTTTCCAAGATTTCGATCACACTCAATGCACAACTGAGACTGTGTCAACAAGTTGATCACATGCATTCAAAAAGGGTTTTTTTAAAAGATCGGGACCCTAACGGGCCCATACGGGTTCTTGGGTATGCTAATTCTAAACATCTGTGTTTGTTATGTGACAAGGATTTGTTGCATTAAGGATTCAAATAAAAATGTAACAACAAAAAACCTTTTTTCTACTTATTATGTGATCAAAAAGTTTAGTCACTGTAAGGAAAAAGAAAAATTCAAAGGTATTTTGAAAGATAATAGTGATTTTTTTTTCAAGAAGGTCAAAAGCTTTCCCATGCTCATGAGATACGACACGAGGTAGTAACGAAATCTAGTAATCCTATTTATTCAAAAATGTATAGGTATCCCCAAATTCATAAACAGGAGATAAGTTCTTAGTGTTAATAAGGCAAACAATTTTATTATTATAGGAGATATAAATATCGACATACTTAACGATTTAGACAGAGATACGGAGAACTATTTGTTTACAATGGCTTCTAATGGTCTAAAGAGTTTTATAAACGAACCTACCCGTGTAACCGATTCCTCAAAGAGTTGTATTGATCATATTTTTTTCAGGTTTTGTAGAAATATTAAAAACTCTTTTAGTGGTAAAGTGTTCGATCTTAAGCTGACAGATCACAGTATGATTGCCCTTAATTGCTGTAGTGATTGTAACCGCTCTGGAAGCAAAATACCTGCGCCTATTACATTCAAATATCGCGTTGATTATGCGCTTCTAAAAGAAAGTTTAAAATATGAATTTTGGGAGCCGGTTTATTCGGAGACTAATCCCTCTTCTGCCTTTGATCGGTTTATCAACATTTTAAAAATCCACATTAATTCATGTACAGTCTTAGTAAAGCAAAACTCTTGTAATAAGAAACGTTTGAAGCCTTGGATGACTACTAATCTCCTTAACGAGATAAGAAATAAAAACAAGTTAAGTATGAAATGTAAAAAACATCCTCATAATTTAAAACTAAAGAAACTCTATGACACTATGTGTAAAACCCTTCACAAAAATATAGAAAATACACGTAATAACTACTACGCTGAATTGTTTGCAAGAGCTGGTGGGAATATACGCGAAGAATGGAGAGTGGTTGATGGCATTTTAGGGAGTGTTAGGAATCGTGTTGAAATTGTTAATATTGAAGAAGGAGCCATTGAATCTGATTTATGCATCATTTCAAATAAATTTAACGAGTATTTCACTGAAGTTTCTGAAAAGATAAAACCAGCTATCGAACCCTGCACAAATTGCGATTGCACAGTTTCTTCTCCCGAAGATATTCAATCTAATAGCTTCGTTTTCGATGCGATAACCTCGAGAGAAATTTACAATGTCATTCTTCGTCTACAAAATAAAAACTCTTGTACAAGTGATGGTGTTTCTAGTGTTTTACTGAAACATATCGCCTTCTATGTTGTGGATGTGTTGAGTTTCGTTTTTAACCTTAGTGTTGAAATGGGTTGTTTTCCTCAACATCTTAAGAGTGCGGAGGTCATACCACTTTTTAAAAAAGGAAACAGAAAAAAGGTTTCGAATTATAGGCCTATATCTCTTCTCTCCACCTTTTCAAAGATCTTTGAAAAGTTACTTAAAGTTCGCATTGTGTCGTTTTTAGATAAGTTTAATTTTTTCTACAATAATGAGTTTGGATTTAGAGCTGGACTGTTTACAGAGGATGCCATTTTGAGGGTTTGTAGTCAACTTTATGGTAGTTTAAACAGCGGTAAATCAACCATGGGTCTATTTATTGACATGACAAAGGCATTTGACATGGTGGACCATAATTTTTTGCTTAGTAAGCTATATAATGCTGGTTTCCGGGGTAACATTTTTAAATGGTTTCAATCGTATCTAAAGGATAGAAAACAAAGAGTTAAGGTAAATGGAATATTCAGTGAGCCAAGACCTTTAAAAAATGGTGTACCACAGGGTTCTGTACTTGGCCCATTGTTCTTTTTGATTTACATTAACTCTCTGTTCAAGCTTAAACTAAATGGTAATTCAAACGTATTTGCAGACGATATAGCTCTAACGTATGAATTCCAAACTGTATTTGAATGTATCACAAAAATTGAGGAAGATCTTGAAATCTTAAGATTGTGGTTTACCTCACATAAATTAATTATAAGTGAGAAAACTAAACTGATGTCTTTTAAGATATCTGGAAATAGTCTTCATGATTATAATCTCTGTTTTCACTCCAACGACTGTAAGCAATTTTCATTACCTGTTCATAGATGTGGCAAAAGTAATTTTATATCTAACATGCAGTGTTCCGGAAATTGCTTCAAAATTGAAACGGTACAGCAATTCAAATACTTAGGCGTTATTATTGATAACAATCTAAATTGGAAAGACCATATTCAAACGCTAAAATCATATATGATGTTAGTCACACGTAAAATGTACCTTATAAAGCCGTTTTGCTCAAAAAAAAAGTCTTAATTACTATTTACTATGGCCTTGCGCACTCCAAGTTGCAATACAGCATCACAAGCTGGGGTGGTTCGTATTTTAACACATTTGGACCATTATTAATAGCTCAGAAGCATTTAATTAGAGTTATTTGTAATAAAAATCAGTTTGCTGAAAGTTGGCCTTTATTTAAGGAGCTGTTAATTCTACCAATGAGACATTTATATGTATTTAAAGTACTAAGAGAATTTTTTTAAAAAAGCGGTAATATTCCAAGTAGGAATTCTCAAATGTACAATCTACGTATAAATAATATGAGAATAGTTGAAGTTCCAATTGCACACCGAGCACATTTTGCACTTTTCTATACATATACAGCTCCAAAATTATTTAATAAATTGCCCTTCAATATCAGAGAAAGTCTTCGCTTTTCTTCTTTCATTAAAAAAAGTTAAAGATTGGTTATTCACTATTAATTATGACTGCATTGAATCATTTATCTAAATTCTTGTTTTAATCGCCAGCGCAATAAATGTTTTAATTATAAATGTTATAGTAGGCTCCAACAGTGTATATTATCTACGAAATGTTACTTTACATTTTTTGTCCTTTTGAATTTCCTGAATTGTTTTTTCTCTTCTTTTTTTTTCTTATTATATATTATAACTAAGTAAATACTGATAGATGTTACCCCACATCAGATGTGAATTTATTAAAAATCCTTGATGTGTCATTCAACACTAACTAGTTAAGTTAAAGAATGAACACTGTTATTCCATTTCCTTTCTTTTTTATATGAACTAATTTTTTTTTAATTAGCTTTTAAGTTTGAAATGAATAAATCGCTACTACTACTACTACTACTACTACTACAAGTAGGTAAATTAAGGAAATGCTAGATCAACGAATTATTGAAGAAAGTAATTCACCATACAACTCTCCTCTCTGGACAGTACACAAAAAATCTGATAATTCGGGGAAAAAGAAGTGGAGAATTGTCATTGACTACCGAAAACTAAACAATGTTACTATTGATGATAAATTTCCCATCCTAAATATAGAAAATATCCTAGAAAAACTGGGTAGAGCTCAGTATTTTACAACACTCGACTTAGCCAAGCGCTTCCATCAGGTACACCATTAGGGCACTAGAATTCATAAGGATGCCATTTGGGCTTAAAAATGCTAAATACATCAATAAAATCTGTGTAGTATATATGGAATACATATATAGTACAAACATTAATGAATGATGAACATGCTGGAAACCCAAAGAAAGTTCTTAATAAACCCAGAATGTACAATCTCAAAATACAGATAGACAAATGTAAATTTTTTGCTAGAGAGACGGATTATTTAGGTCATATTTTGACTACTGAGGACTACCTAATACAAGTAAGATTGAAAACATTCCTCTAAACAAATCAAATCTTTTAACGTTAAAACGTTTTACTGGGGACATTCTATGGAAAAGTGTGACACAAAAAAGATTTCGGACTTCCAGTACAGCTACAATCTTGAAATTTGGTATGCAGATAGATATTACTTCACATGTACCCAAAAAATTGGCAAAAGTGACATCCTAAAATATCCCCTTCTAACCCCCCCAAAAAGTGGTAAAACTGAAATCGTAAATCCGATTAAACGGCAATTTGATCGATTAATAGTTATAAATTTGAAACTTTTAGTAATTTTTCCTTAGTTATATTCCAAGGTCTACCTATGTACCGAGTTTTAAGTTCCTAGATCCGTTGGAAGTCCCTCAAATGGAACTAAGCACGTCGTGGCACGAAAAAGATCTCGGACTTCCGGTACCGTTAGAAACTTGAAATTTAGTGTGCAGGTAGGTCGTACCTCACATATATCCAAAAAATTACGACTTCTTCAAATTTCCCTCTCCAACCCCCCCGAAAAGGGTTATAATCGGGGGAAAAATAACTTTTAAATCCGGTTAAATGGCAATTTGATCAATTTACAGTTATAAATTTGGGACTTTTAGTAATTTTTTCTTTATATTCCAAGGAGTACCTATGTCCCGAGTTTCATCTTCCTACGTCTACTGGAAGTCCCTCAAATAGAAATAGGCTCGTCGTGGCATGAAAAAGATCTCGGACTTCCGGTACCGTTACAAACTTGAAATTTGGTGTGCGGGTAGGTCGTACCTCACATATATCACCATTGACGACGCTTGAAATGATCAAGAGGCTTTAGTTCTTGAGTCAATTGCACCTTGTAAGCGCGTAAATGCAAGTCTTTATGCATAATGTTCATCAACGACGAGCGTGAGAGGTGCAATTGTTGAGCACGACGACGAGTTGAGGTGGACGGCACTTCAGCCACACTATCGCGAACAGCAGCAATATTTTCTGCAGTACGAGCATGCACTGGTGTTTTCACATCTCCTACAGACCCGGTTTACTCAAATTTTTGCACGATTTTTCCGATTGTACGCACATTTGGACTATTAAATTGACCGAAAAAATCACGAAGTGCACGATATGCATTTTGATTTGAACGCCCATTTTCATAATAACCCTGAATAGCTTTAACGCGTTGCTCGATTGTGTATCTTTCCATGGTTCAAATTGAGTTAGTCTGAAATTGAGAAATGTCATACGTAATGCAGAAAAAAACTTGACGTTTAGGTGTGGTTCACATTCAACATCGGCCCTTAAAATTTAACCACCCGTTATATAGATTAGCGCGCGCTAAAGGGAATATGACTACCCTTAAACTGTTAGAGCACGGGCATTAGGGAAATTAGAGGAGAGACGTTCGTTTCGTTTTATTTTTTCGTTTTAAAGGCATTTTTATTATTTCAATTCATTACTCTTACTTGCTAGACAAAAAACGCTTAAAACTAGCTTAATTAACTTAACTATGTAACTCTAACTTACTGGCCCTACACGGGCACTCTAAGCTAAACTTAATACTTATTCTATGTCTTTCGACGTAACCTAACTTAATTTACTTAAACAATTTAAGGACTTAACTATTGAAAAAAACTAAGAAAATTTATTTTTCAAAAAAAAAACTTAGTAGCAGGACTCTTTTTATTTTTCTTAAATCTAAATTAAATTAAAACTTAAAACTTCCTTAAAATAAACCTTAACCTATCTTACCTAATTACGTAATTAAATACGTACTTTTTTTGTATTTTTGTATTTTTATTGTTTTTTTTTTGGATTTTGCGCTGTGTTTTGTGCTTTTTTTTTTTTTTAATTTTTCATGTTTTATAATTTTTTATTTTTTTGTAATTTTTTTATTTTTTATTATTATTATTGTTATTTTTGTTTTCTTAAAACTACCCTAAAATACCCTACCTAATCTTAAACTATGTAAGCCGGCCATGGCCAGCTTTGCCCATCTATGGGCTAACCCGGATCGAGAGGGTTCGACGAGGGAGTTTCCTCTCTTTCAGACAGCCACCAGAAAGTCTGGTGCTGCCGTCCAACATCCCTTTTATCGCGTTCCGATACCGACCTACTGAACCGGAGGCGCTCCTCAGTGCTCTCAACGGAGAGACGAAGGAGGTACCGATGCACGTTGGCTTTAAATGCTTGAGGGTTGTAGTGATGAGGGAACACAAAACTATGTAGATCATTCTACATTCGTGTGGTACAGCTAAAGAAAGAATCTCTACATTTGACAGTACGTCCGAAAGTAGGCTTAAGGGTAAACTGATGTGCATTCGAAGAGTTGCGAGTATTGCGGGTGAAATTTTGCAGGGGCGGAATGCAGCTGGCTATTTCGCTAGAGCACTTTTTGTAAAAGAATCGATAAAACAGTGAGAGGAAACATTTCTTCGGTGTTCAAGCGAGTCTATTGGCTTCGCAATGTTTGTGTCACCTATTAGTTTTATCGCGCGTTTTTGAATTCAATCTAGAATGTGCAAGACGGTTTTTGGCGCACCAGACCAGATGTGAGCGTTGTACTCAAGCTTTGGGCGAATAAAAGCCTTATAGATTGTAGCCAGATCAGAAGGGGTAAAGTATTTTTTGCATCGTTTAAGGAAACCTAGACATTTCGCAGCATTTTTGGCGACATCGAATATATGGTCATTCCAACGAAGTTCGTTGTTAACACACATACCGAGGATGGAAAGTTTTTCGGTTTCGGCGATGCAGGTACCATTCATGGATAGTGGTTCGAGGTTTCGGTTTCGCTTGAGAGACAGAAGGCAGCACTGAGTTTTAGAAGCATTAAATTCCACTCTATTTGCAGAACCCCATTTTAATATGCTGTCAAGGTCGGAATTTAATAAGTTTAACATACGATGCCGTTCCACTACTACATCCGAAGAGCAGGGACGTGAGTTAGGGAACGAATATGAAAAACGGAGAGTACTGTCATCGGCGAAGGAATGAATTGGATTAGAAGTTGCAGACAAGAGATCATTTATAAAAATGAGAAAGAGAGTCGGAGACAAAACAGAGCCTTGGGGGACACCAGCATTTATATGGTGAATTGCAGACTTGAAACCATCCAAAACATCTTGAATTGAACGGCCCGAAAGGTAGTTTCTAATCCATTGAAGAAGAGATACATCGATCCCATATGCACGCATTTTCGACAAAAGAGCTTGGTGCCAAACTCTGTCAAATGCTTTTTAAATATCAAGCGCAACAATCTTACTTTCACCAAGGTGATGTAAAGATTCGTTCACGTTCCACTTCTCGGTAAGATAAGCCATCAAATCACCCGTGGACCTGTTGCATTCTTTCAAGAATGATATCAAAAAAATCGCGTGACAGCGCATCGCCTTGTCTAAATCTTTTTTTGACATCAAAGGTCTCGGTGAGTTCTTTACCGACCTTGATGGAGCAGCATGCATTCTCCATCGTCATCCTACACAAACGGACGAGTTTTGGGATGCCAAAACTGGACATAGCTCTGTATAACTCGTCTCTATAAATGCTGTCATACGCGGCCTTAAAATCGATGAATAGATGGTGTGTATTGATTTGGAGCTCCTGGGTTTTTTCCAAGATCTTCCGTAGTGTGAATATTTGGTCGATGGTGGACTTTCCTGGCCTAAAGCCACACTGATATGGACCAATCAGGTTGCTGACGAACAGCTTCAGACGTTCACACAAAACGGCAGATAAGATCTTGTAGGCGATGTTAATTATACTAAGGCCTCTGCAGTTGGCGCAGTTTAGAGGGTCTCCTTTCTTGAGGATCGGACAAACAATGCTGAGGTTCCATTCATCGGGCATACATTCTTCCGACCATATTTTACAGATGATGCTCCTTACCAAGTCATCGCCTGCCGTTTTGAAGAGCTCGGCAGTCAGGCCATCTACTCCAGCAGCTTTGTTGGACTTCAGCTTAGATATGGCTATCTTCACTTCACCCGGGTCGGGTGGACGGAATTGTTGGTTGACATGGTCCAGGTCCTGCCACCAAATCCAGTTTTTCCCGTTTGACTTGCTCAACGAGTAGGCGCATTAGTGCAGATGGTGGGCCCTCTGTCGCGTCATATGGCATGTAGCAGGAAGAAAAAATCAGCGGCGGGAGTCCTGTTCGTTCATACTTGACCACCGTATGGTCTGCGTCACTGTAGGTATATAGAAGAAAAATATTAACCTGTCTTCTAGCTACTATACATGATCTCTAGGTGCTGCCTGTATTTACCTGTGATGTTTTATACAGTACTAGGTCCTTGGCGTGTAGTCCCCTTATTTTACCACCTGCGACCCAGGGTTCTTGGATAAGAGCGATGTCTATCTGTCTAGCCTCCACGAGGTAGACCAGGTTGGCGCTGGCCGCTTTACTGTGATGAAGGTTAATTTGAACTATCTTCATCACAGTTTCTCTTAGGCGCTCTCTCTTTGCTTGCAATGAATGGCCTGAGTTTGCACCGGCTTATACCGACGCGGACCTTGTAGTCAATCGCTTGGAGTAGTGGCATTGACTTATGGCTAAGTAGTACCACAACTTCTGTGCCAGTTTCTTTATATTCCCCCATTTCTATCACTTCCCAGTTGTGGCTGAGAAGGTCTTTGGTAAGATTGCGGAGGTATCGCTCAATTCTATCTCTGGGGATATAAGGGCCGCGTATGAAGAGACACGCCTTTGGTCGAGTAAGCTCAACAATCTCCTTCCTTTCGATGATACGGAGGTCGGCATTTGCCAACGGAGCACTGGTCTTCGAAATAAAATCCTGTAGCCATGTGAGAGTGTAACCATCTTCACATTCTATTATTTTGAAGCCTTGAATGGTGGTAAGGGTGCCAAAAAGTGGAAGTTGCCCCTTATTCTTGATGATGGCTTCATTAACTTCATCAAGAATTCTAATTTATATCCGCCATTGGTCTTCGGTAAGTTTCCGTTAAGGATTACCGTAATCGACTACGGCAAACTGTTGACTCGCAACTTTAACCATTGAAGGTTTCAATCTCTTGTGGGCGCTTGTCGGAGCAGGGGAAGATGAGTCGTTGAGTCGGGCTCTTTTGGACGTACCCGCAACCGGCACAGGTTTGGGTTGTGAGTCCATACTCTTGTTGTTTGCGGGAACTCTAAGTCTGTCCGCGATTGGGGTGGAGAGCAAGAGGCTTTCCTTCCCCAACCCAAACAGTCTCCCGGATTTTGTACAAGAGCCGCGCGTCCGTTTGGTGCTGTCCTGTCTGTCAGTAGGTGTGGTAACCGGTATCGTCTTGACCCTAAGTCTGGCCCTTTCCAGAGCCTTGTGATGGGCTCACATCAGTGATCATTTAAATCGTCTCATTCCGAGCCTCGATAATTGTCCACCCGGCATACACCGAGTGCCATATCACATATCTATCGCACACGACACGTACCCGACCTACCCGAAATGCACTAGCATAATTCTGATACATTTTCCCACAATACCCAATACGATACCATACCGAAATACACATGGTATACATTAAATGCATTTCCCTCGCCCATAAACAATGCCGAGTTCATGGCCAAAGATAACCACTTGTTTGTGTGTACACATCTGGCTCGTGCATAGCCTCGCCACTAAACGATAGCGAGCGGCGACATGGAAATATTATGATGGGTCATGTTACGAATGCATGGATCGGTACCTAGTCAAGTGCATAAGAAAATATGCTGATATGCTGATATGCGCGAGGTGTGAGGTGATTAGGGTTCAATTATCGAAGGCCGGAAAATTGAGACGGATTGAAACAAAAATTGAATGTAAAAATTTGTATAAATACTGATCGATTTTCAAATAAAATTTGTAGTAGTTCTTCTGACACTAGACAGTTGAGAGTTTTCATTTCTAAGAGCAACTCGCTCGATTTAGCCCTCCACCTTTAGAATCAGAAGGCTCGCTCTGCAATATAGCACTCGACGCCTGCAGAGGTAAACGACGGCGCAATAGCCAAAGTTTTGAGTCCTAGGACAGAAGGCTACTACCTGCCAGCGCTCCCCCCCCCCTTTCCGTGAGAACCACGGAACGAACTTTCGGCAAGTGGACCAAAAATCTTTGCATGGCGATCCTGCCAGGAGAAGAACTTTTTCTTTCCCGGAAAGAAATACTGGCCATAGCCGCCCGGCACGTTGCCGAGGCTGAACAACTGATGAAGACCTTCGTTATTAAACCCGCCAGGATGTCCCCAGAAGAAAGGCCAAAACCGGGGCTCAGAAAGCTGACTATCGCGGAATACCTCAGCCGCCAAGTGCGACGAAAGGAGACCGAATTGACCGTACTATTTCCCATCGCACCTCCACAGAAAGGAGGAGGAAAGACAATGCATCTAAATTAATAAAACAAATATTCTTCTGCCCTCGTACTTGAGATTTGCAAATTACTCCCAAAATGTATACTCAATTTTGCTACAGAACTGTAGAACTCTACATCTTGAGTTCAATTTTAACCTTGACTGTCAAAAGTGCCTTCAACTTTTAAAAA
This sequence comes from Criorhina ranunculi, assembly GCA_951813785.1. Lineage (NCBI taxonomy): Eukaryota > Metazoa > Arthropoda > Insecta > Diptera > Syrphidae > Criorhina > Criorhina ranunculi. The sequence goes on from OX638386.1 coordinate 9,409,500, forward strand.
CAATCCTTACTAGCCCCCAAATTTTACAATTCCCGAATTTCGACAAAGAATTCATTCTACGGACAGACGCCTCAGGTTTTGCCTTAGGAGCTGTACTGTCAAACTTTGATGACAAACCTATTGCTAATGCGAGCAAAACTCTAAATAGCACTATCGAAAAAGAGTTGCTTGCTATAGTATGGGCAATCAAACACTATCGTCCATATCTTTTTGGAAGAAAATTTAAAATTATAATTGACCATAGACCTTTAGTATACCTTTTTTCTCTTAAAGAACCCTCAAGTAGACTAACCAAATTCAGACTGTTACTAGAAGAATACAACTTCTGTATCGAATATACACCCGGAAGAGATAATTGCACAGCTGATGCCTTGAGCCGCATCAAGTGGGATTCAGATCAACTAAAACAAATCAACATATGTGTCATTACAAGGTCGCAATCAAAGGCAGAAAAATCGATAGAGGAAAATACGACTGATATACAAGAAACCGAAATAGAAGAAAATAATCGCGTTATCACGGAGCTACTCAAGCCCCCAGAGCATGGCAATAAAATAATAGAGCTAAAAATATGTAACAGTTTAGAGGACAATATAAATGAATAAAAAGTAAAAGATATGATCCTGGGATCCAACAAAGTTTTGGCATACATCCCAGAGAAAAAAATTGTATACTCTTAAGAAGGCCCAAGGAAGGCACTACAGCCCGATCGGCATCATTTGGCAAAATGTTGTCGAGGGACGTGCACAGAATCTGCGAACCATTAGCAATTAATAAATTATACATTACAAAAGAAGAAATAAGAAAACTCACAGACGGCCGTCGAGAATATAACATTCATGAGTTACAGAAAATCTTATGAGAGATGTTTAAAGAAAGTAATATAAAGGTGCACCTCATTAGCAAATGTATAGAAATAACTGATCCTCACAAAAAGAAATTATTGCTCAACGATTACCACATATTACCAACAAGCGGACATGCAGGAATAAACCGCATGATGAAAACGATCAAACAAAAATATTTCTGGACTGGAATGCAGAATGACATAGCTACTTATGTAAAGCATTGCCCGATTTGCCAGAAAAATAAACACATTTCGCCCAAAAAACAGCCTATGGAGATAACATCAACTGCCGAATCAAGCTTCGACAAAATTTATCTAGACTTAGTAGGTCCACTAGACGAATCGATAAATGGATACAGGTACATACTAACCTTACAAGACGAACTTACCAAATTCACTGAAGCTATTCCGTTGGCGAATAAGGAAGCTAGCACAGTTGCCAAAGGACTCGTAGAATGCTTTATCCTTAGATATGGAGTTCCCAAGACAATCGCATCAGATCAGGGAACCGAATTCATCAACAAAATTTTTAAAGATATGTGCAAACTACTAAAGATAGAACAAATGCAGTCCACGGCATACCATCACGAAAGTATAGGAGCATTAGAAAATTCCCATTAAGTTCTCGGAGCATACCTCAGGAGCTACGTATCTGAAAAGCATACAGACTGGTGTACTTGGTTACCATACTATGTGTTTTGTTACAACACCGCAGTACATGCAGAAACGGGGTATACACCTTTCGAACTAGTATTCGGACGACAATGTACGTTACCGTCGAATTTGACGAAACACGTAGAGCCAAGGTATAACTATGAAGATTATGTGATTGAGCTAAGGGAAAAACTACAAATCGCTCATAGGGATACTAGAGACGTGCTATTAGAAAAGAAAAATGCTAGGAAATCTGATTACGATAGGAAAGCTAAGAGTAAACCAACTAACTTCGAAGTAGGTAGTTTAGTTTTATTAAGAAACGAAAACAGAAGGAAATTAGATCCAATATACATCGGACCATACGAAGTACTGGCTGAAGAAGGGGTGAATTGCGAAATCAAGTACGAAGGTAGAAGAATGAAAGTTCATAAAAATCGTTTAAAGAAATTCTACGTTTACGTATTGAAACAGTTTATTTAAGCCTTTAATTAAAAAAAAACAAAACATAATAAAAATAAAAAATTAAAAATTTTTAGGAAGGAGGGAGAGTACCCTCGCAAGAGCATGCACAAGAATAAATAAAGTAATAAATAAAATAAACAAACTGAAATATGTACAAGACAACCTTAAATATGTAAAAGACAGACTTAAATATGTAAACTGATACACATGTATAAAAGAAAAATTTTAAGAAATATGTAATGTAAAAAGAAAACTTTTAAATTTAAAACTCGAGTAATTAGACATGCATGTAGACTTGGTATAAGGAAAAACCGGTTAGAATAAGCTTTAGATATCAACAAAGTAAACTTTTGTAATAAGCCTTAGACTAAGTTTTAGAATATGAAGAATGTAAACTTTTGTAAGATTTAGATATGAACGACGTACGAATAATGTAGATTTTTAAAGTAAGCCGTAAATACGTTTGGGATAGGAAAAATATTAGGTTATGAAAAATGTAAAATGTAACAATATATGTAATGTTCTATAACAAACCCTAAATTAAGTTTATGAAAAATGTAAAGTTATAATGTTAGTTTTGTAATTAAGTTTTAGTACAAAGAAAAAACAATACGTAATGTTCCATACAAACCCTAAATTAAGTTTATAGAAAATGATAATTTATAATTAAGTTTTAGTACAAAAGGAAAAAATATCTTTTATAGTGATACAACAAAATAAGAAACATAATGTAAAATTCAAAAGTAACCCAGATTCTTGTAACGTTTAGAATAAACTAGTAACCCAAAGCACAATATACGAAAGCCCAACCAAAAATGTAAACACAAACATAATGTACAAATGACACGAAAAAGAGGAAACCTCGTGCCCCGAGATGTCCCCTTTTTTCCCCCAGGAGGGTGGTGTGAAGGGCTCACATCAGTGATCATTTAAACCGTCTCATTCCGAGCTTCGATAATTGTCCACCCGGCATACACCGAGTGCCATATCACATATCTATCGCACACGACACGTACCCGACCTACCCGAAATGCACTAGCATAATTCTGATACATTTTCCCACAATACCCAATACGATACCATACCGAAATACACATGGTATACATTAAATGCATTTCCCTCGCCCATAAACAATGCCGAGTTCATGGTCAAAGATAACCACTTGTTTGTGTGTACACATCTGGCTCGTGCATAGCCTCGCCACTAAACGATAGCGAGCGGCGACATGGAAATATTATGATGGGTCATGTTACGAATGCATGGATCGGTACCTAGTCAAGTGCATAAGAAAATATGCTGATATGCTGATATGCGCGAGGTGTGAGGTGATTAGGGTTCAATTATCGAAGGCCGGAAAATTGAGACGGATTGAAACAAAAATTGAATGTAAAAATTTGTATAAATACTGATCGATTTTCAAATAAAATTTGTAGTAGTTCTTCTGACACTAGACAGTTGAGAGTTTTCATTTCTAAGAGCAACTCGCTCGATTTAGCCCTCCACCTTTAGAATCAGAAGGCTCGCTCTGCAATATAGCACTCGACGCCTGCAGAGGTAAACGACGGCGCAATAGCCAAAGTTTTGAGTCCTAGGACAGAAGGCTACTACCTGCCAGCGCTCCCCCCCCCTTTCCGTGAGAACCACGAAACGAACCTTCGGCAAGTGGACCAAAAATCTTTGCAGCCTGTTTTTCTGCAACCGTGAAGGTTTCAGGGTCCCTCTTTTCGAGCCGCCGGATGACTCTCACGGCGTTGCGCTTTTGTCTGCGCAGAATCTCCTTCTGTTGGAGAGGCTTTCTGGCCACACGCCCACCTCGAACGTTAGAGGAGTTCCAAATGGACGACGGTGAGAGGTAGAGGGTAGAGTTTCTACAACCGTCGTAAGGCTATCGAGCGTCGAGTTTGTATGACTCTGAGTGACATCACGACTACATACCCCAGGTTGGTGAGAGGCGCTCACATCCAGTTCGCATGATGAGCTAAGGCTCGAGATGTTTCCCGGAAGCGCACTCCCCTCCTCCTCCTCCCGAGAGCCATCTTATCCCCCTCCAGGCCCGTACGAGCAGTAGGCTTGATGCAACGCCTGGAAGGAGAGTCCGATGGTACCCCGGTTGGATCCCGTAGTCGATTTTTCCCTCTGTAATCGTTTAAGTCAGAGGTCGCCGCCGCCCCCAAACCGGTTTTCACCAATCAGAATAGTGGCTGACAACGCCCTCGTTGCCTCAGAGGCTATCTCCCCCTTCACCAGACCCGTACGAGCAGTAGGCTTGATGCAACATCTGGGTGAAGAGATTGATAGCTCCCTGGCGGGTTCAGTGTTCGAACGGTCTTTGCCAGTCAGGGGGGCAGGTGGCCCCATCAACATCCTATCGCTGGTATTACCTGCAGAAGCAGCGTCAATTGGTGTACGAGCGGTAGGCTTGTTCTCCAAGAGGCGCTGTTCCTGCAGATAGGCACGTGCGTTGTGCACTCGTTTCCTGTCAGTTTCCGTTAGTTCGTGCCAGCCCTTCGTACCTAGTCTCTTTATCGTAAGCTTGCTTTTCGCGATTTTGCTACGCCTGGAAGAGGTGGACAATCTGGAGAGGTTGGAGCTGGCGACTGAGAAGCTGTCACTGACATCGAGAGTGCCCTCTGTGCCAGTAGCGGCTGCTCCGACGCTTTCTCTGTCCCAGACTCCAAGATTGGCGAAGGGGTTGAGGAGAAGATTTTCTTCTTCCTCAGTCATAAGTTCTGTCTGATGATCGGCTTTTCGGCTTTTATGGAAGTTGGAGCGTCGGATCCTTGTACGCTCGTCTCCTTTGTTGTGTTTGTGTTTATGTTATTGTTGTGTTTGTGTTTATGTTATTGTTGTGTTTGTTCATATTGGTCCCACGAGTAAGGGGAAAAAAAGGTCCTTCTACACTCACCCTCTGTATGCTGATAAGGGGAATAAGGGTTAAAACTGGAGGTCCCCAGGTATCCAGAGATTGCGCTAGCGACTGAGCTCCCCCCTCAACCCCTTAAATGGTTACGAGCCAGGGAAGGATATAAATCCTCGCTTACCAAGGTGGCTTCTGAAGTTAGGAGAATAAAGTATCAATATCGATTACATAAAGGGCAAGGACAATAAGGCGGCAGATTTTTTAAGTAGAATTAACCCAGATACGAGGGAGAGAGAGCCCGAACCGAAGAGAAAATAGTCTAGATAACACAATCCACATTCAAGAGAGGGAACAAGCTGACTGCTTTCCAATTTTAGACACTGCAGTTAATATGTTCTTCACGCAAATAATTTTGACATATGATAAGAGTAAGGAGTCTGAAGTATTTGACAAAAAGAGGAAAATATACGTTAGTTCTCAAGACATAGAAAAAAACTTTATGACGGATATATTCAGAAGGTGGTAAAGTAGGTATATATTCTGAGCTTACAGAACACGAGTACAATCTGGTTCAGTTGAAACTTATAGAGCTATTTAACACAAGTGTTAAATTCGTCAAGTGCTCTTATTGTGCTAAAGATATGAAGGATGAAGATGAAGCTCTAAAAAAAATTCATAAGTAAGTACCATAAAAGCGAAACAATGCATGTAGGAATAAACGAAAATTACGAAGGTCTTAAGAAATACATATACATACATAAAAAACCTAAAACTGCTATTAGAAAAATGTATTAATAACTGCGATGTATGCAATCGTTCTAAATATGATAGAAAACCACTCAAACCTAAATACCATATCACCGAAACTGTGCAAAATATTAATCAGATAGTACACATAGACAGCTACACTAACTCAAAACATAATTTGATTACTTTTATCGATGAATTTTCTAAACACGCTGTAGCATTTCATTTGGAAAACAAAAATAATTTAACACTTTTAGAAAAAATAAGATTATTTGTCTCAATTAGGAGAAAACCTAAAAAATGCGTAATTTTTTTATTTTTTATAATTCACTAGCGCTAAAGGGGTTATGAATACCCTTATGATGCTATTCACACAGCACAGTTGATTTAGTGATTTTGAAACTCAGGTGGATAACGAATTCAACACTACAAATATAAAAGATTTTTTTAGACAAGAAGGAATAGCGGTACACTATACAAAATCGAATAGTCATACTGGAAACGCAGATGTAAAGAGACTTCATAACACAGTTAGTGAGAAATTAAGAGTCTCCGAAGTTATAAAATCGAATCTTACAGTGCAGGAAAAGTTGTATAAATGTATAGAATTTTAAACACAAATCCATACATTCTGTAATTAAATGTAGGACAATAGATGTTTTAGATGGAAAATTCGATATACAAAAATTAGCTAGCTTAATGAAGGAAAGTAAGGTAAAGTTAATCGAGAAAGCAAATAATAATAAGAAAAACTTTACTAAAAGAGGATCAGAAGGCTATGTTAAAAATTACCTGGCATTGAGGCATAAAAATCAACCTAGGTCTAGGAAATTGAACTTAGAGAATATTCATCCAATAAATATTAAACGTCCGACCAAATTCAAATGCCAACTGGATATTGATACTGCTGATATCCGGAACTAACGCAACTTTAATGATAAAAAAAATTGGTAGTAACTCCGGATTTGTAGAAGTTAACATTGGAGATATTCAAATAATAAAAATTTACGATATCATTCTACATCTTATTAACCCAGTAGAAATTCAGCAAATACTTATTAAACTAGAAGATAATGTAATGAAAATGAATGACGAAGACGAAAGAGATGTACTTATCAATAATACCACATAGACATGCAAGAGGACTTATTAACCCTTAATCACCTAGCACCAGTTATTTTCACACTACCACCTAACATACGTCGGTGAGACCCCGGAACAAAATCATTCCTGTTTGTAAAATTTTGTGAATTAAGTTAATTTTTAATTAAAATCAGTTTTGGAACATATTAAATTATTTATTAGAATAAGAAAGGCACATTAAAATCAACATTTTTGTTTTAAATCTCAATTGAGAAGTCAACGTCTCTTATTTTATACTTATAAACTAACACATTTGGAAAATTCGATCCATTATAATAATCACGTAAAGTAGGTACTTCTTTGTTCTTTTTTACTTACCAGAGACAAACCCGCTCACGTCCGACTGCGACGAGCGGTTGCGTGGCACTGAGGGGGGCGAGGAAAAGGTACAAGAACGAACAGGTTTACACGAAGCTCGGGTGCAGTAATATTCACGCCTAAAGATTCGTCGGGGTCTGTGAGACGTATGCTAGATGGTTAAGGGTTAATATAGCAGGAACAGGAATGAAATGGTTATACAGTACCATGGATTACGACGACAGACGGAATATCGAGGAAAATTTACGAATTATGGACACAAACAACCACAACCTTATAGAACAGAGTAACCATCAAGTTTCTATTAATGACCACTTTTGTAATGCTTAAAAAGACAATTGAAAATGATAGGACCGATTTTCTAAAACAGTTCGACAATGTTAGGAGGTTAGAAATTATGGGAAATAATATATTAATTAAGGACGAGATATTAAGACACAATATAGATTTGGAAAAATTGAAAAACATTAAACTCGGTACTGCCAAATATAAAAGTAAGAAAATCATCTTTGCAATTAAAATACCTAGGGAAACTATAGTAACAAAAAACTACCTTATCACTGGTCTCAGTAATGAAAATAACGAAAAAATAGTTATGGAAGCCGAAGAAATTGTAAAAGTAAATAAAACGGTTAACACTCTCAATAAAAACTTGTTGAAATTGAAGAAGGTTTAATATCATTAAAGAATTATAAAAATGTTAGTATAAATAGTACTTGTGATGAGAGATTTGTTCGATTAAAAGGAAATTATTTATTAAATTATAACGATTGTGAATTACAAATTGGAAACCAATCCTTTAGCAATAGAAAATAAATATTTGAACAAAGATTTATAAATCCCAGTGAAATTGAACTTGATCAAATTAAGGATCAACTTACTTTTGACGAAATCGTATTAAATCAAATAGAAAATATAAAACATATGAATGAATTAAAGTACGAGAGGAAAAATCATTTAGCCCTTAACGGATCCTCAATTTTTTTCCACATCCAGATTAGTATCAGAAATGACTTTGCAGGTAAATCTGAAGTAAAGAGATACGCGGACAACAAAATCGTAAAATCTAATGATGCAGTTCTGTTCGCCGTACCTTTGTTGTTCTTAAGTAGGACATTTTTCTTACACCGTTTCTTAAACTACGAAAAATAATAATAATTTACGAGAGCCGAAAAATGTCTGTATAAAAATATTGCAACACCTGAACAGCGCTCACACAGGATGTACTTCTCATGATGCATCGGACAAAAGAAGTTGTTGCAATTGCATTTGGCCGAATGTTTGTTGGCAGTGAGCAAATATGGACAAATGTTGCATCCACCACGTTTACGTGATTTTTCAACTGACAGTACATTTACATTACGCAAAGAATGCGATCGATGGTCATCAGCAGTGGTCATTAACTGCACCGAACGAGCAAGCTTGCCACCTGCTCTTGTATCTGAAGGTAAATGTGATCGAACTGCCATAACTGTGCTGCATAGCTCCGATGCTATGCTCTTCAAAAAGATTCGACGCTCTTGAATAGGTTTTTTCTTTGCATTGACCAATGGAAAACGTTTATAAAAGATAATGTATTGTATGCATTCAGTGCGGCAGATATGTCCAATATATCCGAAAATAAAGCGACTGGCAACCGATTTGTTTTCCGTTTGCATGTAAATGTGCCCATCATCATGTCGCACGTATCAACGCCACCTTTTGTAGCATTGTAATCCAATATCATCTTAGGCTTCTTATGGCTTTCGATGCTCACTTTTTTTGAATGGTGTACTGTGCTCAACAGCAAAACGAGTCGATTCATTTTTGGCACATCGTGATGTGATTGGCATGATCGAACATGAATTCAGAGTGCAGTGCTGGCTTCTTCTTCACATGTAACAGCTTTGGCAGGACGAACTTCTTGTTCTTACGAACAGTTCCAATGTGTCTATAGTTAGTTAGTTAGGTAGGAAGGTAGGTAGAAGTGGTTGAACCTGGTGAAATCTGCCAGAGACACAAGTAGCGCGGATGCGCCGTTTTTATACCACAACTCACGTGACCTGGATGTTGATGGGCGTGGCTAAGAGTGTGTTTTTCAAATCCATCCTGTGGAGTTAAGAAAATTAACGATATTACAGAATTTGATGTTGGAGATCTCGGATAGTTCCTTGAAAAAAGGTTTTCCGAGTGTGCGCTGCCTAGCTCTGGCTAGTGCTGGGCAGTCACCGAGGAAGTGAAATATGGTTTCCATTTCACGAGAATTGCCGCAACTTCGGCAGTGGGGGTTGGACGGGATGCCTAACTTGGCAGCGTGAGGGCTGATTGGTCAGTGACCCTTGCTAATTGCTGTGATTCTTGCAGTGGTACAGGTACGTAGACTTCTCCACCTAGAGTTGGCAATAGCGAGAAAATGTTGGAAAATTTTGGCCTTGATGGGTTCCAATGGGGGGGCAGACTGACTCCACAAGGGACTCTGGCTAACGCGTCGGCTCTCTCGTCCCCCTCTATGTTACTATGGCCGGGAACCCAGAGGAGAGTGATATTGAACCGAGCGCTTGCCTGCGTTAAAGTTTCCTTACACTGCTCAACTATTTTAGAGGACAAAGTAAGTGAGTGGAGCGCTTTGATAGCAGCCTGGCTATCAATAAAGATTCCTATGCTGTTTGAGGTGGTAGGGCTGAGACTAAGTATCTTGCAGGCTTCTCTAGTCGCGAGCACCTCCGCCTGGAAAACACTGTTCAGTTCCGTTGAGAAGACACCTGCTCCAACGCCACACTCCATCTTGGAGCCGTCGGTGAAGATCGATATTTGGTAATTTGATTGGGGTAGATTGTTGTTCCATTCCGACCTATAGGGAAAAAGAACTTGAATCTTATTATTGAAGTTAGTAAGTTAGACTTTTATTTCATGATATGTTTATACATAAACTACAACATTATTTTTTAATTAGTCTTAAATTGTTTGGTTTGGCCTGTGGCCGTCTACCAGATTGACAATAGTATCTATTAATTTTTTTAATTTAGTTCATACAAGTATTAAGGAAAATAGCTAATGTACATACATATGTCAAAAATGTGTCTATATGCACCGTAGAGTTGAAAACAACGTATAATAATCCATTTGACAAATAGTTAGCATAAAGCGCGCCAAATTCAATCAAAAAAGCTGTAACTTAGGGTTACTAGATTCATTTTGTACTGAAAATGTACGTAGGGTCATTTTTGATACTACGGGTCACTTAATGTATCGGAAATCACTTTTGGTCCAAGACTCGAGCATCATCCATAAGAGCTATCTGCCGAAAGCGAAAAACGACGTATTTCGACGAAAAAATAAAAGTCACTAAGGCACGGGTTCAAGCTCTTTGAGCAAATAAGTAATTCAACATTTTATTCAGAAATAGTATCAGAATTTATACTAGCTCCGTGCAGGGTTAGTTTCGAAGTTATGCATAATAATTCTTGTATTATTCTTCGTTATAGCATTAGCCATATACATTTATGTAAAAACAAACAAGTTACGAACAATAATTATTTAAACTCAGGAGAGTTTTCATCCAAAAGGGGGAGTAGTTATATCAGGACCAACAACCGCAGCAACACATGTCAGCAACATACCGGATGCCGAACGACCTGATTGGAGTTCACCAAAAATGCCTAGATCAGCATCAACGACGGAAATTGTCATCGACTGATCAGCAGGTCAATGACTCAACGGAACAATTGGTCAGCATAATGATACGAAACCGGTTGTTTTCGTGTACAGTCTCGTTTATGTTTGTTGATGTGTCGTCATTTGCTATCATCCCACAATCGGCTATCCTGACGCTTCGTTCGCCCCGAATGAAGGGTTCCCCTTTTTCAGATACTCTGCAGTACTTGTCAAGTTCGGACCGTCGTGCTCGCCAACTTTTTGGACCTCATAACTGCCGTTGTTCATCTGCTTCGTCACCTTATGGGGCCCGAAGAATGTAGGTCGAAGCTTTATTCTCGTACCAAATTGAGTGCGCTTGATGGCGACTAACTCGCCCAATTTGTACATCTGTTCCGGTATTCGCATTTTGTTGAATGATCTTCTGTTCTCTCGTTGAACCGCCTCGATGTTATCCCGAACCGCCTCCCGCATGGTATCTCAATTCGTGTTCAATTCCTCCACCATCGCTGCGTCCAATAGCTCTCGTAGATCTGGATAATCAGGAGCACGCATTTCTATGCCGGTGATTATTTTAAAGGGCGTGAAATTCGTTACCCTTGATGGGGTGTTCTTCAACAACTGCTGGACTCTGTTTACGTATTTGTACCATCACTGGGTACTGTCTAAACTCGCCTTTGTCAACATGGGGTATCTGCCATCTGTGCTTTCTTCATGCGATGGTTTGATGACTCCGCGATCAAGAGGCACGACACCCTATTCAGCGCATCCATATTTTCCAGTTTCATTCCTAGTCGATGCTCGATCTCGTAGTCAAAGTCTTGAAAGATCGTCGCCCATCTCCAGTCTTAAAGGAATGTCTTTCTTCTTCATCATTATCGAGAAGGCATTTGCCACGACTAGTATTATCACAAAATACTTCATGATGACGCTTAGCGCTGACCCTGCCCAAGCCTTTTTCTCCTTCACAAACTTTAACGGCGCATTCCTTACGGCCTCTTCCATGTAGTCCATTCCTGTAGGTCCTTCCATGTAGGTGATTGATGTCTACCTCTCTACTCTGGAATTTTCTCTATTCTGCCAAAAAGGAACTCTTGGCTATCCTTTATGCGGTTAAGCAATTTCGTCCCTACGTTTACGGACGTAAGTTCACGATCTACACTGACCACAAACCACTCGAATGGCTCATGAAGTTAAAAGATCCTATGTCACGATTGGCACGATGGAGAATACTTTTATCAGAATATGAATACTCTATAAGGTAAAAGTCCGGAACGAGTAATTCCAATACTGACGCGCTAAGTAGAATACTAGCCGAAAACAAAGTCTTGGTGACGACGCGAAGCCAGGAGAAACCATAAGGCAATGGTACTGCAACAAACGCGATAGGACCTAAACCTCTCAATAGTGACGTACAATCTGATTTCCTAATTGCCGAAAAACAAGACTCTATACACGCGAATAAATTTCCCCTCAAGTTAAAAATCCTCCCACTCATAACTACTCCGGATGAAAAGGCACCTCACAATCTAATACCTAATTTCACCAAACCAGGCCTAGGGAAGCATATCCAAATAGAGACCCATTATATTCTCACGTTACCCATACCCTTCAGGACAATAAAAGATAACGAAATAGAACAATACAGGACATGGACATGGACATTAAATTATTAGAACTTTCACTACCTTTCTTAAATGAAACTATAAAGCCTACATTCAAAAAATTACTTAACGAAACATTCGGCTATTTAGACTTAAACATTTTCCTGTACATGGACCAAAGAATCATACTGAACAACGCAGAAAGCATAACCAATGCAAGTTAAATAAAACCAAGTTTATTTGTTTGATTCCAGTCTATGACTTAGAGTTGAGTCGTTCCGGATCTGTATAGTCCCCGGAACTATGTCCTCTGTCGGAAACATGTCCTATCTTTCCGTATACTGAACCTAAACATGTCCGTAGTTCCATATAGTTCCGACTTCACAGAGGGATGAGTGAACGAAAGAACACACATAATACACATGCGAAATTTGTTTGCTGATCGACAAGAACCGTGTATGTGAAGCTTATCGCTGATATGTGCGTGCCAGAATTTGAATTGTATGCGTTCTTAACACCGCGTCTCCACGAGCAATATTTCATAGCTTGCCATCTGTCACTTTTCATAGAAAGAAAGACAGATAGAATGCTATGAAATTGAGGGTGGGCATTTCATAGCTTACTATTTCAATCGTGGAAATGTCGTCGAGGAGAGCACGTCGATGTATTCTCGCATTAGCGGCATTAAAAAAAATTAAAAGAATTAGAAGAAAAAATGGAAAAAAGAAAACATAGAAACCAAACCAAAAATAATTAAAAAAGAAACAATCGTCGAACCAAAAATAATTAAAAAAGAAACAATCGTCGAGCCAGAAAAAATATAACCAAAAAAAACACAAACGTCAAACAAAAATGACAGCCCATAGAATACTATCCATAGAAAGCTATGAGCTGAGCAATACATGGAAAGCCATTTTTCATAGAATACTATTTGCAGTCTCCACGAGCAATTTTCTTAGTATGCTATCAACTGACAGATGGCAAGCTATGAAAAATTGCTCGTGGAGACGCCGTGTAAAGGAAATCTTCATCATGTCCATACGTATATTTCATTTGGAGTGGAACTGCGAACGAAGGGAACTATGGAACTAAAAGAGGGAGAGAACTGTTAACATGTCCGAGAACGAATACATCGTAATAGTTCCTGGATATGTTCTCTAGCTCTTTTAGTTCCATAGTTCTTTTCGTTCGTAGTTCTACTCCATTTGAATTGAAATCATTGTGCTACGTTTACGTGCGGAATATTTTTGTGCTGTTTTTTTTTTTGCAATTTGAAGTGAAGTGAAATTCAAAAATATCATCTACGTTGGATTAATGGTAGTTATATTTGTAAACTATTTCTTCAAAAATTTACTCTCGTGCATAATTTTTTTCTCACAGGTTTTGCTTTGAAAAAAAAAATTATTTCTGAAATGCCAATGCGCCATCTGTATAAATGTCTTTATTAAAATGTTATTTTTCTTTTAAAGTTATTCAAAGACTGTTATTGTTGCCTACCTCCCTACCTATCTACCTATTTACAAAGTTCCAAACATGTTCAAGGAACAAGCAATACATCATTTCCTTCAACGCAAAAATGTCCATAGAACTAAATAGTTCCGCGGACATGTTTCCCGGAACTAGTTCCGAGCAAAAAAAGAATCGTTCCATGTCCGTTCCATCATTGGAACTGTTTCGCGCAACTCTACTATGACTGATTTTTTATTTTCTTTCCACACTTAATTCTAAATTACAAAAAAAAGCTGGGAGGTGCATAAGAAAAAGAATGAAAGTGCTGATAGGGTAGAATAGAGGAATAGAGGTGAATGTGATCTGAGGTAAATGAACGGGAGTGTGGCGTGTGGCGGAAGTGCAGTGTAAACTTGGGAGTGCGTTTGGGAAATGGGTATTGGAATTGGAAATTGGGATAACGGGCGAGGCAGTGAGACTGCGGTTAACTTGCACTACATGAATACCACGTCTCACTATTTGGACGACACCAAGACGTTACTCGCACATTTAAACGAATAAAACAAAAATACTACTGGTACACTATGAGACAAGACATTATTGACGACATCCGCAAGTGTGAATCCTGCCAAAGGAACAAGCATTCCAGAAATGCTAGAGTCCCCATGAAGATAACAACCACAAGCAAAACTCCATTTGAGCGGATAGCCCTGGACATTGTGGAATCACTACCTATCAGCTACGACGACAACAAATATGTACTAACTTTCAAGAACGATCTGACAAAATTTAGTGAAGCGATACTGATTCCTAATGCAGAGGCCACTACAATAGCCCGCATGCTAATCGAGAGAATAGTATGTCGGTTTAGTATACCAGATTTCATACACACGGTGATGAAATTATTCACAGGGGTAATACTAGGACGTTTGACTGAGTGGATCCGGCAGAACGACTTACTCGATGAATTCCAGGCAGGCTTAAGAAAGGAGTACTCGACAGTAGATAACGTGTTCGTTCTCACAAGCATCGCCAGGTCGTATCTGGAAAATGGGAGGAAATTTTATGCATTCTTTATCGATTTTAAGGCAGCCTTTGATTCGATTGATAGAAAATCACTCTTCTACAAGCTTAGCAATCTAGGTCTGTCCTCAAAAATGCTAAATATCATCCGAAGTCTCTATGAGGAAAACTGGACCGCAGTATGGAATGGAAGACACGTATCACCCTGGTTCGAGTCGAAGATGGGAGTAAAGCAAGGTTGCCTCCTAAGTCCACTTATTTTTTCACTCTTCCTGGATGGTCTCCCAGCAGCGTTGCCTGGGGGTATTATGTTCAATAGCGTCCGCATCAAGCTACTTATGTACGCTGATGACATTGTCCTGCTTGCTGAGACACCAAACATGATGCAACTAATGATCAACAAGTTACAACATTACTACACCACATGGAACTTAACACTTAACACCAACAAGTCCAAAATAATGGTTTTCCGCAATGGAACAGGGAGATACTTACGCGAAGAAAAGTGGAGTTGGAATAACGAAGAATTGGAGAAAGTGTCGGAGTACAAGTACCTTGGAGTAATAATAACGCCGTCGTTTAGAAATCATCTGCAGGCAAAGCTCAAGGAATCCAAGATGGCGATGAACACAAACTGGAGAAGTTTTCTCGCTAAAAAAAATATTGCGTCAAGTGCAAAATATAAACTTTTTGAAGCGGTTATGCGGTCAATCATGTGCTATGCGGCCCAAGTATGGGGAATTCTTCAGTACGATGAAGTTGAGCGGCTATTACGATACTTCGTTTAGAAGATGTTCAGGTTCCCTGAGAATACGCCTACATACATGGTCCATTTGGAAACTGGACTAGCTCCGCTGTATATGTTCACCTTAAAAATGCATTTCAGCTATATCACGAAAGTGATGACACTGTCAAGGCACCGGCTACCGAACATAGTCGCAACGTATTTGTGTCGCAGAAACCTACAGTTTTTCAGAGAGTGGCAGGGGATAAGTGATGAACATAACGTGCGGCTACGGGATGAAGATATTGTGAATTGGAAAAGTTCTACGCAGAGGCTGGTGGCTAAGATTCAAGCATCCATATTTACGAATTTCACAGAAGAAGCCCAGCGAAGTGAATCCAGAAGTACATATAGAATTCTTCAACACGATCTTGGAGACAAAAACTACTTTCACCACCGCTACAACATCAACACAATTTCGCAACTATTTAAAGCCAGAGGAGAACTTCTACATCTCAATTACATGCCACACAGGACTGCAGAAAATCACGAATGCACCTTATGCAACCTAAGGGTGAGAGAAGACATAAGGCATTTTATTGGAATTTGTCCTATATTAGGCGCGGTTAGAAGAGCTCATTGGGGGAAAGTCACTCTTGAGGAAATCGAAGTTGTGGGTATTTTAAATGGAAGCAACTGGACCCTACTATCAAGCTACATTACGAATGCCTGGAAGTATCGTGAACAAATAAAGAACGAAGATTTTTAAATTTCCTTTTTATATATCTTTTGATAGAGCGTAAATGAAATTATGGTTAATACTTATTTAACATAACTTATTATGAATTATTATACTCTCTTTACCTGGCTGACGGCAAAAAGCCAATGCTATTATATTTTAAAATCTTTGTAATCGGCAGAAATTATGTATAATAAACTTACTACTACTACTACTAGTAGTACTTACTCCTCAGTAAGCTATTCAAAGAGGTGCGTAAGATCTTGAAAACAAGAAAGCTACAAACCACCCCGTATCAACCGCAGACAAACGGCGCTCTTGAACGTAGTCATTAGACCTTAGCAGAGTATCTCAGGCACTACGTGAATCCGGACCCACTCACATGGGACACATGGCTTCCATACGCCATGTTTGTGTACAACACTACACCACACAGCAGTACGGGCTATAGTCCACACGAACTACTTTATGGATACCCGGCCCGAATTCCCAGCCTGCTCTGCAAATATCCTCAGACTCTATACAACTACGACAATAATGCAAATGAATTAAAAACTAGATTACAATATGGGTACAAAATAGCCAGAGATCGACTATTGAACAAAAAGGAAACGACGAAACTACTTACTTACTTACTTAACGTGGCGCTACAGTCCGGGGTGGATCTAGGCCTCAACCAACAAGCGTCTCCAGCTCAATCTTTAGCTAGCTGCCTCCAGTTTCGCACGCTAAGTTGGTTGAGGTCCCCTTCAACTTGCGTGCGCCACCTGAGTCGCGGTCTTCCTCTACTGCGCTGTCCCTCGGGGGCGGATTCGAAGATTTTTCGGGCCGGAGCATTGGTGTCCATCCGCTCCACATGACCCAGCCACCTCAGTCGTTGGACCTTCACTCTTTTGGCTATGTCGATGTCGCTGTACAGCCCATACAGTTCGTCGTTGTATCTCCTCCTCCTCCACTCACCGTCTATGCAGACGGGACCGAAAATCACCCGAAGAATTTTCCTCTCGAAGCAGCCAAGAGCACCCTCATCCATTTTTGATAAAGCCCATGCCTCTGCGCCGTAGAGCAGGCCTGGGATTATTAAGGTCTTATATAGGGTAACTATGGCAAAAACGCCAAGCAAAACAATTCAACATAGGCGACAAAGTTCTGATGAAAAACCAGACAAGACAGAACAAATTTTCAACCCTCTGGGAAGGCCCATACGAGGTATTTAAATTTTACTCCAACGAAACCACTATCATACAAGTCGGAAAAAGGTCAAAATTGATACACAACAGCAATCTACAATTATTCCACGAATAAAATTCACTCACCAAATCTTACACCAGAAACACTGATATAATTCTTAACCAGGGTACCTCATAAATTAATCAACGCATAAATTCTATCTTTCAGTATGGAGACCATAAACTACACACCAACTGCAAAATTAAAGTTGGTCAACGTAGTTTTCCAAAAAAAGATCGCTCTATAAACCGGACTATCCCAAATAGGGATAGGTTAGCCCAACGACATTATAATTCCCAGCCTTCTGGTGTCGTACCACCACGCCGTAATAGAAATAAGCTCCGAAGACGACAGAATATGCCTTACGGCAGTACCACAGTCAAACGGCGTATACATCAACGGAAAGAAGGTTGGGTTAGGGACGAAATCCGGTTCGGGAATGCAGTGGGCTTTGCGACACCTGAAGATGACTTCGAGATGGCTCTCTGCCCTACTTACATAGTAAGGCATCATGAGCTATCTCACAGGTAGAGTCCCATGGCACCGCTTTAAGGCTTAAAGACATGGTCCTCCAACGAATCCCTGGCGGATGAGGAATGGGACCACGAGGATCCCTACCTGTCAGGGGATGACGAAGAAAACCTATATAAAATTCTAAACAGTTTTTACGAATAAACTTTCCTATTTATTTTTTCAAGCCACACCATGTTTTATTTTATGAACACATACACACGACATACCAAACGAACAACACATACCAACTAAAATACACAACACTTACGACCAACACTCTATCTTGCCACAACAGGCTCTACACATTGAACGAAATCTCGATTTTGTTATCATGGCCAGCACTACTTGAAGTCGCCGTCAGTGTCAAGCAACTACATAACAACCCTGGGATCTACTACGAGGACCTGGGGAAA
This sequence comes from Criorhina ranunculi, assembly GCA_951813785.1. Classification (NCBI taxonomy): domain Eukaryota; kingdom Metazoa; phylum Arthropoda; class Insecta; order Diptera; family Syrphidae; genus Criorhina; species Criorhina ranunculi. The sequence goes on from OX638386.1 coordinate 9,427,862, forward strand.
GCTGAACTCTACTCCAACGAATGGAAACTAGTGGCCTACTACAATTTGGAATCATTCACCATGGCTAACATTTTCAATAAATCCAAAATGACACTAGAAAATCAGTTTAAAGCTGTAAATACTAAACTCGAGAACCCTATCAAAAATTGAGTCCCTTACACTATTTATTAGGTACTAGAACACAGTATCTGATATACTCGACCTATCACCAACGCGAAAATCGGCAATCCTCACCCTACCATAATTACCTCCAACCAATTAACATACAACCCTCGACAAAATACTTACTCATCGACTTCAACAAGAAAAACTATAATAATCTTGACACCGAAGAACTACGAGGTTGCAAAACCCAAAATAGAATTTCCACCATTTTATTATGTAGCATTTATCGAAAGCTTTTCATAATCGACGAAACATACAAACATCGTTTTGTTCATCTCTGCTGGATTAGCATATTGAACGCATATAGTGCTTCTCCATATAGTGCAAGCCATTTCTAAATCCGAATTGAGAGTCACTTATACCTTCTTCAAGTTTGTTGTAAATCCTTTTGTGAATTATTTTCGAAAGATCTTCAATGTATGGCTCATCAAACTTATTGTCCTGTAATCAGCGCAATTTGTCGCTTCTACGTTTTTTAGAAGCGTAAAGAATGTTGATTTCAACCTTCATCTGCATTTTTGCTGTGTCTGTAAATAGTGTTGAAGAGCTTCACTAATATATTAATGCTTTCTTCCTCGATCAGTTTAAGTAGTTCACTTGGTATGCCATCAGGTCCCATCGCTTTTCGGTTTTTTGATTTCTTTAACCCTTTTCCGACTTCTGCTTTAATTATTTCTGGACTTCCGAGTCCATTATAGGGTTCAAGTTGTTCTTTTTCGTCCCAAAAATTGTCCTTCCCCGTTTTTTAGGGTATTGGGTACAACTTTGTGTTCAACACCAGCGATTTAGTTTACTTTTTTGTGAAGGTTGAAATTATTATGGTTCCTATCATGTCACTTTAGTTCTTCACGTTGGTGTTGCAGGTGACGATTTTCAGCCTCTCTGATTTTGCTTTTGATCAATCTATTTATTTCTCTATACTTTCTTTGGTTTGTTTTGTTCTCTCTTCTTCGATCCATTTGAGACAAAATTTCACTTGCCATCCATTCTTTTTTCGGTTGCTGGTGAATTTTTTGCTCGTTTTAATTATGATTCCCTTTATTTCTGACCATGTTGAATTGATATTTTCTTCGATTACATGATTTGTGTTTAAAAGATTAAGTTGTTCTTGCATCTCTCTCCTAAGATAACTTTGTATTTCTTGATTTTTTAACAGGCTTATTTTTATTTCTTTCGGTTTGTAATTCGTTTGAACTTTTTTTCATTTTTATATTGATTTTCGCTATAAAGCCTTTAGCCGATTTTACTGAATTTCTGTATCTTTACGCTATTACTCCTAATTGTGGACGTGCGTATATGTTTTCTTTGAATTTTGCAAGATCACGAATTTTATTTTAATTCCGTAATAAAATGTAGGCTATGAAGAGGTGTAAATTTTTGGTCGTTTGTTTTACAATTTTAAACGATACTAATAGCCTTGACTTTTGTTTTTTGCGCATAATAATGGCAAAATATATGAACAAATTGAGCATAATAAGTGCGTAAATTGTTCAAAAAGATTTTTTCCGGAAATCGAGATCTTAAACTTATTTACTGCATAACGGACCATAAGCCTTTGTATTTATATTTTTTTTAATTTTTAGAGAACAAAAAAATTACAGTGCGCTCTCGATTTTTGCAACTAATGAAAACACGACCTTGTTGCAAAAATCGAAAAGTTGCATTAATCGAACAGAAAATTAAATCACTTTAAAAAGGCTTACGCGATATACTCTGATGTATAAATAAAACTACATATGTACATTACAATGATCACGTGCTTATAAGTACATATGTCGACAAATGGTCATCAATTTCCTTTTCCAACCCCGAAATGAAAATATAAGCACATATACAGTCGCGTAAAAAAAAAATACCAGTGCAAAACCCTAGTTCACATAAGGTTATTTTCTTTTTCAAACCAAAAAAATTTTATACGCATCATAGTAACGGCACTGCGTCTGGATTATGATGTTGTCAAGAGCTTGCTCTTACCTGCGACAATGCATAGTAGCCGCAGGCACACATATGTATGTATGTATTTTGTGTCATATAACTTCAAAGTTGCGAAAATCGAGAACTTTTTTTGAAATTGTTGCAAAAATCGAAAAAAAGTAAATCCATTACGTTGGTTGCAAATATCGAGGGTTGCAGAAATCGAGGTTGCAAAAATCGAGAGCGCACTGTATATCTTTTACATACAGTGATTCAACTTTTTGATCACATAAAAGCAAGAAATATATTTTTATTGCAACTTTTTTATTTTAAAAGATAAATCAATGTAATTTGCAGAACATTTTCAATTATTTGTAAATTTAATCAAACTTTTAAAAAAATATGGCACTTGATCAATTAGTTGACTTAGTAGGTTCAGTATTTTGTGTGCCCTCCTTTTGATTTTAGAACCGTTTTAATTCGTATTGGCATTGATTCCACAAGCGTTCGGCACTTATTAGAACTTAGATTGTGCCAAGCAGTTTCGGTTCTGTTCCACAAATCGTTTAGATTTGGATAATCGCCTGGTATTCGCCTCACTACACCTATACCAACACCTTTCATGGTCATGTACCCCCAAATCATTAGATTTCACCACCACACTTAATGGTTGGTTTTACAGGGCGATCTTTGATTGGCTCACTAGACCGTCAGATCCAAAACGGCCAATTTTCGTTTCGTTCGATCAAACAACTCCTGGCAACTCTTGACAATTTTTTATTTTTATTTTTGTAACAGTAAACCTACCACGACGGGTCAAATGACCCATTTTAAACTTTTTGTCAGAATTTCTTGTAAATAACATTATCATATCGCCATTTGCCTTTACTACTTTTATTAAAAAATACATCGAATGTATTAACTACCGCAACGTGTTATTTGACCTGTGCAAAGATTCATGTGATATCATGAAGAATTGTATGTGTGGTTATGATACAAAACCATTGCAGATCAGATTCTACAATAGTACTTTATACAGTGTAGACATGACGATGACGGATCAAATGGCAAGAAAATAATCCGTGAAGTCGATATCGCAAGGATGGCCTGCGCAGATTTTCTTCAAATTATTTTCTAAATTTATGATTCAATTGAAAAATAGCTCACAAATGGATCATCTGTGTTGACCTTAAAATGGTATGCTTCCTTCTTAGCCAGCAACGCGGATATAACAAGTATCCCTGTTTTTTGTGTATGTGGGACAGCAGAGCTCGTGAGAAGCATTGGCTTCAGTCGAATTGGCCGCCAAGATCTGAACTCAAACCTGGTGATCCAAACATTCCGCATCAGTCGTTTGTTGACAGAAACAGTATTATATTTCCACCTCTGCTTATAAAACTGGGCCTCATGAATCAGTTTGCTAAGGGTTTGCCAACTGAAGGAGACTGTTTCAAGTACCTCATTTCAGCATTTCCTCGCCTGTCTTTTAAAAGGATAAAGGCCGGTGTGTTTGAGGGTCCACAGATTCGGCAGCTCATTAAAGATGATCATTTTATTTGGACAGTCTCCAAACGAAGGTTTGGTTGGCATTCAAATCGTTGTCGCGAGCAAAGAATTACACAGAAATTTTCCAAAAACTTTTAGAGAGCTTCAAAATGCTTGGTTGCAACATGAGCATCAAAGTTCATTGTATGCATAGCCATCTTGCTGACTTCCCGCAAAATCTAGGTGCAGTCAGTGATGAGCAGGATGAGCGATTCCACCAAGATCTAAAGATCATGGCGACACGGTACCAAGGTGATGATGGCCGACTACTGGAGCAGCAGGCGAGATTGTCCACAGAATGAACACTCCAGGAAAAGCTATAAACGAACATTTTTACTTTGATATGTATGTTTTCCGTTTGGTTAAAGAAGTTTACTACTTTTATGGATAAAATTATTTTCTTTGAACATTTTGTTTGATAATTGTTTCCTTAATTTTTTATTGTATGCACATTTTGTATGTTATTTAGAACGAAATGATGATATCCTATAGCTTAAAAAGGTGACGTGATAGACAAAAACTGAAATCATTTTCGCATTCAGACGCCAAAAATAAGTCGAAAACAAGTGTCAGGTCTTAGTCAACGAAATGTGTGCTCCCCTGTGTTATTAATGTCTCAGAGGCAGGAATCGTTTCCGAGATGCAGTCCCAACATGTGAAGGCCTCCATCCTGCTTACTCCAGTTCCTGTCAAAGGTTTATTATTATTATTATTATTGAAAACTTTATTCATCCTTTTAATAAATTGTGTAAAGTTTTTGTTTTTTTTATATATGTATATGATATTTTTATTTGTTTTTCTTCAAAATTGGATATAGGCCTCCCCCAATAGTTTCCACGACGCTTTATTCTTGGCTAGTCTTTCCCATGTGTTGTCGAGTTTGCAGATGTCATCTCTCCACCGTTTGGGTTGTCTTCCAGGTCTTCTTGTTCCGCTTCTAGGTATCCATTGCGTAGTCTTTAAGGTCCAACGATTATCTTTGATTCTAGCTAGATGTCCCGCCCAGTTCCATTTTTGCTGTTTTGCTATAGCTCTGGCATCCGAGAAGTTTGTTATATTTCTTATAGCTTCGTTTCGTATTCTTTGGCTTCTTGTTATTTTTAGAACGGTCCTTTCCATTGCTCTCTGCGTGACTGCCAGTTTTTGAGCCGACTTGACTGACATGCTCCAGGTTTGGAATCCATAAGTCATGACGGGTAGTATTGTCGCGTCAAATAAGTATTTTCTGGAGTTTGGACTAAGTTGTGAGTCGAAGATATGTTTTTGTTTCCAAAACTGCTTCCAGCTATTTGATATTCTTCGGTCTATTTCTTTTTCTTCCTTATTTGTAAGTGAAATAAGTTGACCTAGGTAGACGTAATCATCAACGTATTCTATTTTGTTGTTGTTGATAATAATATCCTTCTGCTCTCCTTTGCACATTAGTTTAATTTTTTCTGCGTTCATGACTAGACCTGCATCGGTACAGCTTTCCTCTAAATTATTAATCATTTTCTTCAGGTCTTCTGTGGATGTTGCGATGAGGACGATATCATCTGCGAATCTCAAGTTGTTAAGATATTCTCCATCAATTCTAAGTCCCAATGTATCCCAGTTAATAGAGCGATAAATTTCTTCTAGCACTGTAGAAAAGAATGCAGGTGAGAGAGGGTCCCCTTGTCTTACTCCCCGGTTTAGATTAAATGGTCTCCCTTTGCTTTCTAATGAAATTGTGGACGTTCCGTTTGAGTATAGGTTTTTGAGTGTTCTAACGATTTTGTTTGGTATACCTTGAGATTTTAGTGATTTCCAGATGAATACATGCTCCACTGCATCGAACGCCTTTGTAAAGTCAATGAAAGCCAAGCTTAGGTCTTGTTGATACTCGTTACATTTGTCTATTATTTGATTGACTGTATGCAGGTGGTCTGTAGTGCTGTAGCCTTGGCGAAAACCAGCTTGTTCTCTTGGTTGTTGTTCGTCCAGGTTTCTTCGAATTCTCCGGAAAATGCATTTTGCAAAAACTTTATATATAACCGATATCAAGCTAATAGGTCTGTAATTCTTATGTTTGCTATATCTCCTTTTTTATGTAATAATATCACAGTTGATTCTTTCCATTGTGTTGGCACTTGTTCTAGGTCTAAAATCCAGTTGAAAATATTGGTAAGACTTGGGACTAGTTTGCTTATTCCGAGTTTAAGCATTTCTGACTTTATACCGTCTTTTCCGGCGGATTTTCCGCTTGCTAATTCTTTTATAGAAGATTCAACTTCGGATGGTAGGAAGTGTGGTATTTCTTCATCTTTGTCATGGAGGTCGACTGCTTCGTTGTGTTGTTGTGTTTGGCTTAGTTTTGAAGTATATAGTGTTTCAAAGAATTCAGTGGCGGTACTGTTTATTGTTTGTCTGCTTTGCACTCTTTTCCTTTTCTCTGTTAATTTTAGTATCCATTCTTTTTCTTCGTTAAGTTGTTTATGTGCATTTTTTATTGATTTCGTTTCTTCTACGATCCGCTTCACTATTCTGTCGTTGTAGTTCTTTATATCGTCTTTTACTGCTTTTTTGCAACTTTTTCTAAGCTGAAGAAGTTTGATTTTCTCCATACTTGAAAGCTGTTCTTTTCTGCGTAATTTTTCTCCGCTTCTTATAAGGTTTTTTTGTGGATTCAGTGAGTTTATAAACTTTTCGCGTTGTATTTATGAAAATGTTGTTTTTCGCCGCAGTGTGTATGCCATTTTCTAGTTCATCGTAGGCTTTTTGGAGATTAGATTTGTCGAGCTTATCCCATCTGCACTTTTGGTCTAGCTCTTCAAGATATGAACTTATTTTCTCTTCATCTAGTTCTTTCGGGATTTCTGTTTTAGGAATATGATTATGGTACTTTTTGGTTTTGTGGTTGATTTCAAATGTACCTTTTACTAGTCTGTGATCACTATCAAAGTCGAAGTTGTTAATGACCGATACGTTTTGAAGAATTGAGTTTTTATTTACTATTATAAAATCGATCTCATTTTTTACTAGTCCATTTGGTGATTTCCAAGTCCATTTATTGTTCTGCTTTTTTTGAAAAAGGCTGTTTCCAATACACAGCTTATGTTGCCATAGCCAAGTTACCAGTCTTTCGCCTCTTTCGTTTCTTTCTCCATAGCCATGACTTTCCATTATGATATCTTCGCTTTCCTTTCTTGAGCCGACTTTTGCATTTAAGTCGCCCATAACGCAGATGAATTCAGCTTTATAATCTGTATATGCCGATTCCACATCCATATAAAATTTGTCCATCATTTCAGCCGGTGCCGACTCTGTTGGAGCATAGACTTGAATAATAGAAAACTTAGAGTTTGATACTTTTAATTGAACCGCAGCTACTCTTTCGTTGTAAAACGTTATCTTTTCGATTTTATTCTTCCATCTTTCCTTGATCAAAAAGCCAACTCCGTATAATCCTTTTGTTTCTCCCTTAAATCCAAATAGATCTCCATTTTGTTTTTCCCTCAGTTTTTCTCCATAAAATCTGGTCTCCGACATCCCAAGTATGTCCCAGTTGATTTTAACAAGCGCTTTTTCTAATTCGATTTGACGTCCTTCATCTCTTTAATTGAACGTACATTAAATGTGCAAACATGTATCTCCTGCTTTATCTTTCCTGTTCCCCTTACTAAATTTTCAGGGTTTGAGGGGTTTTGATCTACTCTCCTCACGGTGATCGGCCGGGTTGAGGAGGATTGGTTTTTTAAAATTTTGTTGTTTATTCGTTTTTTAATGTATTCCGTATGTATGCCTGTGTGTGTATCTTGTTTCGTATTCTGGTTTTTTGTTGTGCTTGTTTGTCTGTGTTTTACGGTGTTTTGATGACTGCAGCTTGGTTTATCTTGGTTGTTTGGCGAGCTAATAGTCTTATTTAACAAGTCTGGATTTGCATTTTGTTGCATCAAGAACTTTTTAATTGGGTTAGTAGTTTGCTTTGCTTTTGGTGTGATGTTAGTTGCGCAGATGATTGTTGTTTTCATTTTGTTTTTTCGTTCATCATTTTGTGCTGGTGTTTGTGGGGAATTTTCTGTTGATCGTATTCTTTTTCTTAGATTTTCGGGTTGGTGGTCCAGCTGCTTTTTCCAAACTATACCTTCAACTAAAAGCTCATCTAATCTAAAAAACGCTCTCTTTTCTTGCTTTTAGGTGGATTTCGAAGAAATACTACCTATTGCAGAGGTCCTCATGACGCAACTTTCAAAAAATTTTAATGCAACTTTTCAAGAACTCTATAGTAAACACCAAAACCATGGTCCGTTCAAATGTTTATATATATATATATGCAATATAACGAAATCTTGTCACCACGATAGGGGCCGCAATTCTAAACCGAATTGAATGAAACTTTGTACACATGTTGATATGGTGAATGGCACGGACGAGTTCGTAGATGGGCGAGATCGGTTGAGAGGGGGGCGTGTCACGCCCATTTATGCAATACAACGAAATCTTGTCCGCACGATAGGGGCCACAGTTCTTAACCTAATTTATTGAATTTTTGTACACATGTTGATATGGTGAATAGCTCGGCTGAGTTCGTAGATGGGCGTAATCGTTTGGGAAGGGGGCGTGTTACACCCCTTAAAATTTTTCAAATCCCGCATTAATAATTGTTGCATTTTCATTTTTAATAGTATAGAAATGGTAATAGTATAAGCGTCTTTTTGCAAAAAAATTCCCGCCATTTTGAATCCGCCATCTTGAAATTCTTTAAAATTGTTCCGATTTCGTTGAAATTGAAAATGTATACTCGTTTATGGTACTTGTTATAATTTCGCCATTTTGGATTACTTTAATATTACTTAAAAGTTGCATACAAAGGAAATCCACCTTTCTCTTGCGGCTGGTGCCGGAAGGTCTTTTTGAATTCTAGGAGTTTTGGAACAAGTGGCTTTCTAGCCTCGAAGAGGGATTTGAGCAGATCTTCTGCGATGCTAAACTCATTTAGGTTTTTTTTTTGACAGAAATACGTCCTGTTTTTTCTGAAAGCATCTGAAAGTTAATCGTATTGGTCGGATTTTATCTTTAGATTTCTGCCCTAAGCGTTAACAACTTTCAAAATCATTTGTTGATAAATTAAATTGATCTGTCAAAGGTATGTATATACAAAACAAGGTAATTCTAGTTATGAAAACCAAATCAAAATGCTCTTCAGCAGAAGATGTATTTACAAAGAAAACTAAGAAAAACTCAAGCTAACCTCCAGCGAAATAACCATATCGCCTGAGCACACGGTACAATGTATCCATAAATCAAACTCGAAAAGAGTACTACATAACAGCCAACAAACAATTCCAACAAAAAACCTATGACAAACGCACATCTCTCGTCCAACACTTTTAACAGTGAAACAAAAGAAACAATTATCAATTCAAGTAGCTCTCTGAGCTATAACGGATTCTTGTCTGCATGATAGGGGCTACAGATCTTAACCCCCTTAAACTTTGTACCCATGCGTAAACGGTTTTTTTTTTTGCATATCTGTTTTTATTAGTATAATAATGCTAATAATCATAATCATCTATTTGGCTAAGAAAAATTGCCGCCATTTTGAAATTCTTTAAAATTGCTCCGATTTCTTTGAAATTGCAATTGATACTCGTTTATATATATAATATAATTCGGCTTGAAATCCGCCATTTTAGATTACCTTAATATTAAAAGTGGCATACAAATGAAATCCACCTCTCTTGCAGCTGGTTTTTGCTACGTTGTGCGATTATCATTTTAGTATTGTGGGCGAGCATTTTGCATATTCAAAAGGTAAGTGAAGCAGTACATCGAATAGTTCGGTCTCCAATTCAAAATATGTCTGTGAGGATTGAATAACTAACAGTTACTGGATAACTGATAAGAAAAACGGTTATTGGAAAAAAAACTGTAACTGTTGTTCAAAAATAACAATAACAAAAACCAAAAAAAAAAAATAGAGCCATCACCACGATTAATTAAAAACTATGTCTACCGCTCAGGGGCTGAATAATTCAAGTCGCATAATATTTGTATCACGTTACTGCACTTTATTTTATTTTGAACTTGCTTTTACCCACGGCTCCGCCCACCTATAATTTGTGAAGTTACACTTTAATAACCAAAGGTAGCCTATACTGTGGCCCGAGGTACAGTCACTCTGTGTGCAAAATTTGAAGTTGATTCCGTAGTTTTCGTGTTACAGAGAAACAAACAAGCAAACGGACAACGTTTCACTTTTGTAATATTAGTAGGATTCAAAATTCAATGCAAATTCCTAGTTCCATCATTCTCAAAAAATAGAAAATCTCGCCAAACATATCGTTTTAATTTAAGTCCGAATAAAATGAAACTTCGTTTTAAATATGATTGAAACTCGATACATGTGATAATATTGAATAATAATTAAACTTACTCATGTTGCCATATATTTCTCCTTTCATAAGTATCATCAAAAATGCACCGCTTATTTATCTCGGCAAAATCCTGATTTCTTGATTCAACCTCACTTAAATGCGCAGCCAAGTGAGAGTTTACAAAGCATATATTCGCTTCATTTATTGTCAAACTGACAGCAACACCTCCTTTATTTCCCATAAAATTCAATGCTCCTGTTCCGACTGTTTGCATTTTACAACGTATAACACTTGGTCGAAGCTCTTTTCGAACTATTATAGTCAACATCATGCCAACAAGACGTACCGATGTTAACTCTTCGTAGCAAGCCCCTCTATGAAGGTTATCCATAATTTTTCGACTGTAAACACAAACATTTTGTATAAGATACTCAAAATATTAAAAAGTACCTACTTCCAAATGGGATCGGGTCGGCTCTCGCTAAATGTAATGGCCTTTGGAGAGAGGTCCAACTCTTGCAGGGCAACGGCATATATATCCGGTGGATCTTCAGAAGCTGCCAACCATAAGCTTAACGCACTTTCGCGATATGGCTGACCATTTATATTCCATGTAGCACAATAAATTCTGCCATTTCGTAAAGTAATACTTATGATATAAATGAAGTATTTTAATATTTTTAAAGATAAATAAAGACTTGCATAGGAGTACTATAAATAAAAATAAATATTTGACGCGACAGCTCATGGAAAGCCAAGGCCTAGCTTCTCACAACCATTTATGTTGTGCGTGTTAACGTTTGGTGGTTGTAAGGATCGAACCTGTGTCCTCTCGCTTAGCAGTCCAACACACTTACCACTAAGCCACGGCGACCACATAGGAGTACATGTATACATAAATTAAGCGCTATTTTCGAGGCACTCAAAGAGATTAAAACAGGCACATTAAAGCGTTTTTTAAATCCTGATCACATTCAGACGGTATATTAATTGTTGCATGAGAAATAAACTTTTCAAATTGTACAACTCTGCTCTTTACTGCTCTTGCGACATCGAAGATATTTCAATACGACAGAATAATTCATGTAAATATGAAGTTAATATTTGTACCAAGGTCTGACGCAGATGTTATAGCCGTCCAAAGCTTATTAGGATTAAGTCTTAAAAACCCTCTTGTTAGTTATAGCGGGTAAAATGTGTGTTAGAAATTCTTATAATGCCGACATGTTACATTATTCTGCGAGAAATAGTATTTACAGTAGCTTACCGTCTATAAAGATAACTTACCGATAATCTTTGTAGACGATAAACTCATGTTCCCGCTTCTTTAACTCATCTTGAAATTTTGATTCGCCTTTTTTTAAAGGTTTTGTGCCGTCAGCAATTCCTCTGTCAATTGCAGTGAAATCCTCATCATGCTGTTTGTATGCATTCAACCAACTGAATCCGAAATCCGTTTGGTTAAGAAATATTTCACTTTCGTCTCCCTGTTTAAGCAGCTGTTGTTGCACAATTTGTTGTTTTTTTTCAAATGAACGTTTAGCTAATATAACTTTCGTTCGAAATTGATCGAAGTCATTCACACCGACGCTACTTATTGGATAGTAATAAAATGTTGATGGCAATTCATCCGATGTCTTCAAGTCAAACTGCAGTTGAGATATAGAACATTTGCTACCTTCAAGTAAAAATATTAATAGAATAAGTTCAAATTTACATAATTTGTTGGCAAAATATGTATATACACCTGCTCCAAAATGAAAGAAATCATTAAGTGGAAAAATCTTATCGATTGTTAGATCAGAGATGGTTTCCGGTGGTAGCCGTGTGGCGTTTAATGAAAATATGGCGTACGTTCCTGTACATGAAACGAGTGCCAACAGGCGATTCGCATGCTCGTTACCAATGATTTGATATGCTTCAAATAGCTGAAAAAAAATACTGATTTGGTTATAAGTGTGCAGAACACAACAGGAATTTAAAAAAAGAAGAACTAAACAATACAAATACATATATACCTATCCCTATACCTGCCCTATCTTATGTCTTCGACAGCAACTGATAAAGCCAAAAAATACAGTCAAAACACGACTATCAACGGATAACTCACCCACTCTGGACATTTTATGAATGATTGTGAATGCCCAGCTTAAGAGACCATGACTCAAAACTCGAAATTTCCAGCGGTAAACTGAAAAATGGCCATTTACCCTTCGGATAGGGATTAGAATATACCCAAGGTACGCATACCTGTCGTAAAAGGCGACTAAAATCCACCCTCCGTATACCGAGCGTATAGCGTATACACAATATGCAATGAACAAAACAAACGATATTATTACCCCAGGTGGCAGACCAGGTACACTGGAAAATCAACCCTCTACAGAGGTCGGCTCTTTGGATTCTGGGGAGAGCCATTTATTGCGATTATGTAACCCCTTCGTCAAAAGCTCAAGGGTACCGAGATCACCACCATCGCGATCTCAAACAACTACGTGCGAAACCAGAAGTTCTACGACACCGGAAGTGTCGGCGCACGAACAACGGACTTCAGTGAAAACAAAAAGCCTGAGGGAGGAAAACATAGAACTCCGTGCCAAGCTAACTAAGATGGAAATGCTCTGCGAGGAACTTAAAAAAAGAGCTAAACGAACTACAAAAAAAAAAATTTTTCTTAAAGGTATAAAGGATACGTCGAAACCAAGTAGTGAGGCTTCCTCGAGCTCGAAATGTACCGGGAAAGCTATCTACGAAACGGATGAAGAAGAATTAAGTCGCGAAACTGACTGGATTCTACAGAAACGACCAGGCAAGAAACGGAAATCCGGTTCTTCACCCGAAATCGTAACACGAAAAGAAGCAACGGAAAACAAGCCGGACAAAAAAGAAGGGCAAAACGTGACAAACGTTCGTCCCGAGGAAAACCGAAGCACTAGGCAACGGCCACCACTCCCAATTTATGTTATCGGGATTGCGGACTACAGTCAACTGCAAACCATCCTAAAGACATTGTTAAGCTAGGATAAGACGACGTGTAAAAACCACATAATTGTGTAACCGTGACGTCACAGAAAAGTACAGCATACTAGTGACAAATTGGCTACGTGATGCAAATGTGTCGAACCACATAATACGTGTATTACACGATATGTGTATTATGTAAAAAAAATGCACATAGAAAATGTGTCATCCTGGTGATCACATATAAAGTGGTTACACATGCATACATAAAATTTGTTCCATATTTTTGTGTCGATTACACGATATGTGTTCTTCGCCTTCGGTTCATAATATGAACATATGAACGTCAGAAGTGCACAGTGACAATGTGACAGCAGTGATTTTAGTTTATTTGCAAATATGCAAATAAATGGATGGTGGTGCAATAAAAACAAGGATCGGTGGAAATCCAAAGCATGTGGGCATGCATAAAAAAGTGTTTTGGAAAAACAAAGGATGGTGGGCAATAAAACCATAATAAAGGGTCTTTCAATAGGGACTTCCGAGCTTTGACAATTGATAACGGCGATATTGTTGAAGCTACATCTGTCAAAATGGCTGTGATTTATTCAGTCTGCTTCGTCAAATTACCATGGACGGATATAGCATTCAACAACACGTACAAATAATAAAATTGTTTTATCAAAATAGGTGTTCTGTTCGGGCAACGTTCTGCTCGCTTCGCCCATTTTACGGTCGCCATAATCGTCCTTCTGAGAGGACTATTCGCAGTGTGTCGGATAAATTTGAGTCCACTGGTTCAATAAACGATCAACCAACACCCGTACGTCGAAGAAAAGCAAGATCTGCCGAAAACATCGCCGCCAGTGATGTTTAAATCTGTGTAAAAAACTATTTTTTACCTTTGAGTAGGTAAAAAACGCGTAAATAAGTGTAAACAACGTAAAAATCCCGTAAAAAACGTAAAAAACTCATAAAAAAGGTAAAGAGGTAAATAAAGTAAATTACTGAGAAAAAAGAGAGAAAATGAGAAGCATTGCAATATATCTGTCAAAATTGCTGGGGGTCCGCATTCCGCATCCGTATACGCTTAAAGGTAGAGAAACGTTGGATTAGAGAATCTGTTTTCAACAAATCGGGCTTTTTTAATCATTTTATCGAAAAGAAGATAAAAACCCATTAGTTTTTTGGATACCGCACAGATTAATCAGATCCAACTCTCATCTTCTATTTTGAAGCTCCTCAATTTGGATTATTTTCCGTGGTTTTTTTTTTTTGTTGACTTTTTTACATTTTTTTAACGTTTTTTTACATAAGCATAGTAAAAATTCAGCATGTAAGAAACTAATGTAGAAAAACGTAAAAAACGTAAAATAAAAAAGTCGAACAACACTGATCGCCGCTGTCCGTGAGAGTGTGCAGGAGAATCCGAGGCAATCGATTTCGCGTCGCTTACAAGAACTCGGCCTATCGCAGACCACAACTTGGCGAATTTTGCGTCGTGACTTGGGCCTGCACCCATACAAAATTCAACTGACCCAGGAGCTGAAGGTAATCGACCAAAGATAACGACGTGTGTTCGCTGAATGGGCTCTGGATCAATTGGAAGCTGACCCTAATTTTCATCGAAAAATCATCTTCAGCGATGAGGCCCATTTCTGGATGAATGGGTACGTCAACAAACAAAATTGTAAAATTTGGGACGATACTAATCCACATGAGATCCAAGAGCGTCCAATGCATCCTGAAAAAGTCGCTGTTTGGTGTGGATTTTGGGCTGGCGGCGTTATCGGTACGTATTTCTTTGAGAACGACGTTGGCCAGGCCATCAGCGCTAAAGGTCGATGATTACCAACTCTTTTTGACCTGAATTGTTTGATATGGACACCAACGACATGTGGTTTCAACAGGGCGGCGCTACGTGCCACAAAGCTCACGGCACATTGGAAACTCTGCACAAGCGATTCGAGGGCATGGCCATCTCACGTGGAGGTGATGTGAACTGGCCACCAACATTGTGCTATTTGACCCCGTTGCACTTTTTCTTGTGGGGTTTTCTGAAGTCACAGGTCAATGCGAATAAGCCACAAACCAAAGCGGTCCTCAAAGTCAACATAACCCATGTCATCGGTCAAATTCAGCCTGATTTATGCGCCAGAGTCATGGAAAATTGGACATTTCGGATGCGCGCCACCCAGAGAAGCCGCGGGGAACATTTGAACGATGTTATATTCCATACATAATGGCATCGATAGGCCTTTCAAACGAATAAAAATGTCGATGATATCTCACACACACCTTGTTTTATTTAAATTTAAAGATAGAAGCTCTTAATAAAAAAAACCCTTTAGCTGAAAAAGTAAAAAAAACTTAATTTTATAATTAGCGACCGTTAAAATAGGACCATAAATGCCAAATTCGTCCCACAAAAGTGTTTTGCTATTATCATCTTGACTTTTTAACACCAGCACATAACAAAAATATGTAGCATTATGTAGCTGTAGGTTTTTCATACGTGCACATAATTTTGACTGACACATATTTGTGTAACAAAACTTGCATATGTCAAAAATTGTATGTAGCACCCGATTACACGATATGTAAAAATGCACATATTTTTATGTGCAATAGGTTACACATATAGTCGACATAATTTTATGTGTTATATGCGACTAACATAATTATGTCTATTCGATGATATGTAACCTCAATGATAGCCGTGTGACGTCATTTTGACGTCAGAGACACACAATTATGTAGCTTTTACACGTCGTCTAATCCTAGCTTAACAATCCGATTATATTGTAACATCGCGCAACAACAATACGTGGAAAGTCAGCGTCAAAGCCGCTGACAGCTACCGCCTATTATCCCATAAGTTAAATACCGAGAAAATCCAATGGTACACTTATGAGAACAAGTCGGAAAGGCCGATACGTGTCGTAGCTAGAGGACTTCATGCCTCGTGCTCAAAAGAAGATGTAGTCAGTGAGCTAAGAAATAGAGACTTTTTAAAATAGTTGATGCTATTAATATCGTTAAACGAGAGAAGAAACAGTCGAAAGGTGAGGAAACTGCGGTCAAGCGCGGCCTTCCCCTTTTTATCTTAACCTTCGATAAAGCCGAAAAATTGGAAAAAATCTACGAAATAAAGACGATTCTTAATATATTAGTCAAAATTGAACCTATGCGTAAGAATACAAGAATAATCCCACAGTGCAAACGCTGCCAAGGATTCAATCATACCCAGACGTATTGTCAGAAAGAGCCGCGATGTGTAAAATGCGCCGGGAACCACCTCTCCAAAGACTGTGGAGTAAGTAAACAAACCTCTGCAACGTGTAGTAATTGCAATGGAAAACATCCGGCTAACTATCGAGGCTGTGAAGTACCCAAGGAACTGCAAAAAAGACGTGATAAATTCTTAAAGCCCCAAAACCAGCACTCGAAACCGAGAAGTACAGCAAAGTCTAGGAGCGTTAAAGACAAAGTTGTAATAGAAACGCCATCGGTCTCTGGTCACAAAACCACTTAAAAAAAGTGACAAAAGAACAGCCATCGGGCTCTGGAAGTCAGACAACAAGCCTGCAAACATACGCCCAAGCCGCGGCGTCAGAAAACGAAGGAACCGAAAGTTCTGCGGACCCTGTATCTCACGTCTTTTCGGTCATTCTTAAAAAACTTGAGGCTAAGCTAACTTAAATAAACTTAAGCTAAAATAAATAAGCTTATTTTTGAGAGGTTAGTCAAGATCGAAAATAATAGCAGAAAAACGCGCACCCCAACGTGAACATGAATATGAAACGTATGAAAATACTAACATGGAATGCAAACGGACTTTTACAAAAATTTGACGAGTTGGAAATGTTCATACGAAAGGAAGATATTGACATATGCTTGATCTCAGAAACCCATCTGAAGAAGAAATCGAATGCAAATATAAGAGGCTACAGAGACTATCACGCTTGTCACCCATCAGAAAAGGCGAGAGGCGGATCTTCCTTGTACATAAAAGACTCTATCGCACACTCTGAAGACTTTAAAATAGAACTAGAAGCAATGCAAGTAAGCACGGTACGCGTAAAAAGTAGACAACATTTCTTTAATATCTCATCCATCTACTGTCCACTGTAGTGTTGGTTAAACATCGATAGTTTCCATTTTCGATAGTATCGATATTATTAACAAAAAACTATCGATAGTTTTTTCTATCTTTTCTGTGTGCTGCCCTTAATACGATTA
This sequence comes from Criorhina ranunculi, assembly GCA_951813785.1. NCBI lineage: Eukaryota > Metazoa > Arthropoda > Insecta > Diptera > Syrphidae > Criorhina > Criorhina ranunculi. Next base: position 9,445,027 of record OX638386.1, read on the forward strand.
TACATATTACTAGCAGACCCGTGCTCGCGTTGCTTCGCAAAGTTATAAGAAAAACTTCTTTTGACATAATATTAAAACAAAAAAATATAAAACATGCTTTAATTTTCGGCAACTCTGGATTGCATGTCATAGTTATGAAGAGATCTGACCGACCATGTTTTCTGACATATATCATTGCGTCTTGAGTTTTTTCGTGAAAATACCTTGGTGATCCAGTGAACGTAGATGGCAAAAATATATATGTTGCCTTTTATTCAGCTTTCAGAGTCTGCTGATGAGTTCTTATGAAAATAAGCCTCTCTGTTATCATTTTAGCTGCCATATCCACCACAAACTGACTCAAAAGCTTACACAATAAAGGCGAAAAGTTTGTCTCAATGTCCCTTACCATCAATCTTTAGGCGTAAAATTCCCTGCAAGATTCAGTTTTATTTGAATTTATTTGGCCGGTTGCAGGTAAAATTTGCGGAATCTCCATGCAATAACCGGCCTCACCGCGAATGAACATTAATGGGTATTGGAGTGGGTCATATGACTGATTGAGCCCCGAAATACGGTGTAAGTGTCCACCTCTTCTATATAAAACAATGTCTCGGGGACTCTTATCTTCTTCCAACAATAACACAGCAATTTCATTTGCTGTTGGAGAATTAAAGCGGCCACGATGTTCATTTGCAGGTTTATGGTCAACCTTAATAATAACTTTAGAGTCTGACATATTTGGATGGGAATTTTCCAATGTGGTCTTAAAAATGGATATACACTTTTGACTATTTGGGAGACCTTGAAGTATTTCTATGATCTCCCGTTTGAGATTAGGAGCCATGTTTTGCCGTAAAGAGATCTGATCCGCTCGAAAATGAAGTATATTTGGAGGAAGTTTGGATTGCTTGTTTGGGGGAGCAAGCTTCCGATGAGGTTGTATATTTGCCCTTGCACTTTAAAAGTCGGCATGAAGTTTCTTCCCTTTATCTGTTTTCCACCAAAAGATGTCATTTGCAAAAGTGTATTATATGACCTCACATTATCAAGGAAATGTTTGGAGTGGGGGTGAGATCCAATTAGCATTCTTCGTAAAGGGTTAGATAGTTCGGCTGTCGGTGGAAGCTTTATTTTACTTTGAGAGCAGCATATGCTACAAAATTTGTCGCTTTACAAAATATGCAAACTTTATCCATTTTACCTATTTCTGTTGTTTCGTTATTTATGTAGGGAAACAGTGGTTTGTAATTAAAGGCTGCCCTATTGCCCAAAAACTGATTCACATTTGAAGTGTAATACTTGCTGTTGCTGCACTTTGATCCCCATTTCAATGAATTCCGAAATTCGCTTTAACATGATGTAAGAACTATTCCAGCGAGTATGTATTTGCTGAACAAGTTTTAGTTCTACTTTGTTATTGCACTTTTGTCGCTCGCTTACGTAGTGCTCTGGAAATATGTCGCAATAGGCTTTGCCTTTGTTAATATCAAAGCAAAAGAATCCACTTTAAGGCAATCTTGAACTGAATCCTAGCTAAATTTAAACTAGGAGTAAAACACGGAAGGTGACGAATTTTCAAAATATCTACCATTTTAATCATGTCGGTGATTATCGTTACAACTTTTTTGCGAATGTTGTTCTCTACCAAAGTTACATTAATGGCCTGAAATAAAATGATGAAATGTTATAGCAAATAAAGTCTAACCATAATTTATTTAATATCACACAATCCTGCATGCGCAAACAAAAATATAATTTTTTTTTGTTTAAATCGATAGTATCGATAGTTTTAAAAAAATATTTTGATAGTATCGATAGTCAAAAACTATCGATACTATCGATAGACTATCGATGTTTAACCAACACTAGTCCACCGCGATGCGCGCTTGAAAAAAGTGATTTCATAGATGTATTTAAGGCGCTTAGACCAAATTTTATTATCGGTGGCGATCTTAATGCGAAACACACTTTCTGGGGTTCAAGATGCATCTCACAAAAAGGTAGAGCGCTTTATGAAGCGGGTATGGAGCACAGTTGTGACTTTCATTCGACAGGAAAACCGACATATTGGCCAACTGATATCACAAAAATACCCGATCTAATCGACTTCTTCATTTTAAAAGGAATACCTGCCAATTTCGTAAACGTTGACGAAAGTTTTGACCTCTCCTCTGACCATTCTCCAGTCATTCTGACGATGAGCATAACCCTTAATAAAGAAGCAGATCAAGCGAGTCTAACTAGTAGAAATACTAATTGGGAAATCTTCAGGAAAGAAATCGAAGACAACATTGAACTAGAAGTACCACTCCAGACGCCCTATGAACTTGAAGACGAAGTTGATCGTCTCGTTGAAATCCTACAGTGCGCCGGGTGGAATAATACTCCTCACGAAAGAAAAAAGCCCACAAACTGCGGCCTAAAATATCCACCGGAAATACAAGAAATGATAAAGGAAAAAAGAAAATCGCGTAAGAAATGGCAACAAAGTCGTGCTCCACAGCATAAAACGCACTTAAATTACCTGTGTAACCTGCTGAAACAGACGATAAGCAATTTTAAGAACCATGCAATAGGTGCTTACCTCGAAAGCTTATCAGCGGAAAAAGAATCTAATTATTCGCTTTGGAAAGCTGTAAAAGGCACCTACACCCCTACACCGCCTATCAAGAAAAGTGATGACGAATGGGCAAAGGGGGACAAAGAAAAAGCGGATATTTTCGCTGCCCATTTAGAAGAAACATTTAAGCCGTTCGATGGTCGAGCACTAATTCAAAATGTTCAACGCGAGATAGCGCCTGACACTTACACAATAACACGCGCAACGCTAGCGGAAATGAAGAAACTAAAACCAAAGAAAGCTCCTGGTTACGACTTAATAACCGGAGAAGTCCTAAAAATGTTGCCTAGAAAAGCTTTAATCAAGCTCCTCCACATTATAAACGCTGCGCTTAGATTAGAATACGTCCCGAGCCAATGGAAAATCGCGGAAGTAATAATGATACTTAAACCAGGAAAACCACCGAGTGACAAGAAGTCTTATAGACCCATTTCGCTGCTCCCAATCATATCTAAAATCTTTGAGAGAATATTATTTAAGCGCTTACAGCCGATCATCGAGGAACAAAATCTTATCCCTGATCACCAGTTTGGATTTAGAACGAAGCACTCAACTATTGACCAGGTGCATAGAATCAGGGATGTAATAGAAAAAGCCCTTGAAGAAAAAAAGATCTGCTCAAGCGTATTCCTTGATGTCTCGCAAGCCTTCGATAAGGTATGGCATGAAGGCTTAAAGCTCAAATTACGTCAGGTCCTGCCTGCAGGCCCATATAACATACTGACAACATATCTCGGGAGTAGACTCTTCCGTGTCAGATGCGGGAACGAATACTCGCAATTCAAAGAAATTTCAGCCGGCGTACCCCAAGGAAGCGTCCCTGGCCCGCTACTGTATCTCCTGTATACCCGTGATATCCCGCAAGAAGAAGTCACAGTCCTAGCTACGTTTGCCGATGACACCGCTATCTAGCAGTAGGCAAAACGACTGAAGAAACAACAGTCAAACTACAAAACGCTTTGAATAGTGTAAACGAATGGACAAAGACATGGCGGATCGCCCTTTATGTGTCCAAATCCGTTCATGTAAACTCCACCTATAAGAAAACGAACAACTTGCCTATCTGCATAAACTCGCCTTGAATCCCCTTTGCAAACGAGGCTAAATACCTCGGAATGACACTTGACGCAAAACTAAAATGGAAGTCGCACGTGAAAAAGAAACGTTAAGACCTAGATACAAAATACAGAGGAATGTATTGGTTACTTAGGAAACATTCCAAGCTTACTACTGAGAACAAGCTGCTTTTATACAAGCAAGTGCTAAAGCCGGTATGGACATATGGTATACAACTCTGGGGTTGTATCAAACAAACAAACGCCAACATTTTAAAAACTTTTGAAAATAAAGTGCTACGAGAAATTGTCCACGCACCGTGGTATGTAAGAAATGATGATATACATAAAGATCTTGGAATTCCTACTGTAGAAGATGAAACTAAAAGCTTCGCGCGAAAGCACAAAAATTTATTTAACGAACACGTTAATAACACAGTCCTACAACTTCTGGACGAAAGAAATGTACTGCGCCGTCTACAAAGGACCAAACCCTTGGACGATAAAAATTAACCGCGCCTAAATAGCGGAACAAGCAGGAACTTTCAGTGGACAGGCACCTGCCAAACATCTCTATATCGTGATAAAAAAATTGCTTTATAAGCCCTTACTTAGTTGCAATAACGAACAAATTTACATCGAAGGGAGGTGTTTTTTAGTGAGTAAGAATCTCACACTACTATGAGCACACGTCTGTCCTCATAGTGTCTATGCAAGATTTTCACCTACCCCGGAAAAAAATAAAATAAAAATTTTTAATTGTTGAAGAAGATATTTTTGAACATAACGTTTTTAAATGCATTGATTTTTTTCGATGCTAATGCAAACTGAACTTTCACTAGCATAAGAATATTGAAAGCTAATGGAAATGAGTTTTCATTAACATTGAAATTTTAAATGATAATGAAATTTGCTTTTCATTAACATGTTTTTCTTTCTTTTTTTATCCCGAGGGTAGGTGAAAATTTTACATACACTATGAGGATAGTGTCTCATAATAGTGTCAGATTCCTACTGACTAGAAACACCTCCCTTCGATATAAGTTCGTTAGATGTTGCAACTAAGTTATAACTTGTCTAGCAATTTTTTCTGCCACGAAATAAAACGTTTGGCGGGTTACTTTCCAATGAAAGATCTTGCATGTTCCGCAATTTAATCGCGGTTTATCCTTATCTCGCCAAGTCGGAAGGCCTTGTCCTTTGTAGTCGGCGAAATAATGTCTATGTTTTCGCGCGAAGCTTCTAGTTTCCGCTTCGATTACAGGAATTCCGAGATCTCTGTGGATATCGTCGTTTCTTGAATATCACGGTGCTTGGACAATTTCTCTAAGCACTTTATTTTGAAAGGTTTGTATGATATTGGCATTCGTTTTCTTGGTACAACCCCAAAGTTGTATATTGTAGGTCCATACCGGCTTTAGCACTTGCTTCTATAGAAGCAGTTTGTTCTCGGTACTGAGCTGGGAATGTTTTCCGATTAGCCAGTACATTTCTCTATATTTGATTTCGAGTTCTTTGCGTTTCATTTTCACGTGCGAATTCCACTTCAGCTTTGCGTCTAGTGTCATTCCCAGGTATTTGGCTTCGTTGGCAAAAGGTATTTGGGCCAAGATTAGAAATATTGGCAAGTCATTCGTTTTTTTAATAACATGATCCCTGTGTCTTATTGTCAGCAGCAAATGGGACCATAGTCCCAGCTTTCGGTTCTAAATTACTTAATATCGTTTGAGACATAATCTGGTTCATCCGTTTATCCTGGCCTTCGTGAATCGACCAATAATAGGGGCCGATTTTCTGGCCAAATTCGGTTTTCTCATGGATGTCAAGAATAGAAAGACAACGGATCCTTTAACACGGCTACAAACCAATGCGACAACAATTCGAACAGACGATCCCACTCCGAAACAATTTCAAATTAGTAACGAATACAGCAAAATTTTAAAAGAATTTCCTTTGCTAACTCAGGAACCAAACTATATTGTCCCAATCAAACACACAAGGCATCTGTCAGCCATCAGCATCTCACACCTGCTCTCCCCTCCACATAACCAAAAAGAAAAACAATCAAGATTGGAGACCTTGCGCAGACTATCGCAGGTTTAACGCTATTACCATACCTGACTGTCATCCGATTCACCACATACAAGATTTTTCTATGAACGTCAACGGCTGCTCAGTATTTTCAAAAATCGACATTGTTAGAGCATACCATCTAATCCCAGTAGCACCGGAGGACGTCCACAAGACGGCCTTAACAACACCTTTTGGGTTATTCGAACTTCTTCGAATTCCTTTCAGTCTCCGAAATGCGGCACAAACGTTTCAGAGATCCATAAACGAAGTCTGTTTCGGGCTAGATTTTGTATTCGCATACATTGATGATCTATTAATAGCTAGCAAAGATGGAGAAGAACATAAATAACACCTTACACTTATCTAGATTTAGTCTAGATTTCCTAAGTCACACAATCAACGCAAACGACATTGCTCCTTCAAAAGACCGTCTCGAAGTGATTCGCAACCATCCCGCACCTACCTCAGTCAAACAAATACAGCGGTTTGTAGGAATGTTAAACTACTATAATCGTTTCATACCAAAACTCGCCGAAATCTTAGCACCGCTTCATGAACATTAAGCATCTCTGATAAGAACCAAAGGGGGAAAGAAAGCATTTTCATGGCCCGAACATCGCAATACAGCATTTCATAACGCCAAGAAATCTCTTTCGCAAGTCGCACTTTTAGCACACCCCAAACCCAATGGCGAATACAGCATCGCCACAGCTGCGGTTGGGACAGTTTTACAATGAAAGAGCAGGCAAGTTTGGGAGCCTTTGGCATTCTTCTCAAGGAAATTGTCAACATTTGATCCGTAACTGTTAGCGATCTATTTAGCGATCAAACATTTCCGGTATTTTGTTGAGTGTCGAGAGGTAATGATCCTTACAGACCATAAACCAGACCTGTAAAATTTCAAGTACAAGTACAAATGTAATTCCTTTGCATTTATTTGTTTTTTAGTACAAGTACAAGTCCCTTGGTAATTGTACTTACAGAATTTGATAAATCAGGACCAGGACCTGTTATTCCTTTTAAGTACTGTTAATTCAATTTAAGCACTTTGAATTCAATATAAGTACTTAAAATTCCTTCTCAATTCCTTTTCAATTCCTTTTCTTTGAATTGAAAATACTTTACAGGAATTGAAGTACTTAAATTGAATTGAAAGTGCTAAAATTGAATTGAAAGTGCAAGTCCTGGTCCTGATCTATAAAATTCTGTAAGTACAATTACCAAGGGGCTTGTACTTGTACTTAAAAACAAATAAATGCAAAGGACTTACATTTGTACTTGTACTTGAAATTTTACAGGTCTGCCATAAACCACTTACCTGTGTGCTAACTACGAAAACTGAGCGAAGCCCACGCCAGGCGCGTCATTTGGACTTCGTGTCACAGTTCACATCAGACATTCAACACATAAAGGGCAATGACAACGTCGTCGCGGACGCCCTCTCACGGGTGGAGCACGACGAAGTCTACTCAGAAAACAATAAACTGGACTTGGAAACGGTAGCTGAACAACGGCAGCAGATGAGGAATTGCAACAGGTACTAAAAGAGGAGAATACGAATAAAACTTCAAAAATCATATTAAAAGAGTTTAATTTTCCTAACTTTATCATTTTCTGTGAAACCTCTACTCACAAAAATAGGCCTTACATTCCCCCATCTCTTCGCCAAAGAGTCTTTCGCATATTACAAAGCCTCTCGCACCCAAGCATCCGAGCTACTCGCAAACTGATTTCCGATAGATACTTCTGGCCAGGTATGAACAAAGATATTACCAACTGGGCTAGATCGTGTACAGCATGCCAAAAATCTAAAGTTCATCGGCACACAAAGAAACCTCAGGGCAGATTTGAAGTACCAACGGGGCGGTTCGACCATATACACCTTGACCTTATTGGGCCGCTGCCTCCATCCGACGGATTCTCGTATATACTTACAGCCATTGACAGGTTCACCAGCTGGCCAGAGGCCTATCCTCTAAAGGACACCACGGCTATATCAGTATCAAATGCATTCGTCCAAAACTTCATTTCGCGATTCGGTACACCTTTGAGAATTACAACGGATCAGGGAAGGCAGTTCGAATCCAAGTTATTCACTCAACTTTCAAAAGTTCTAGGAGTTCACAAAATACACATCACGCCTTACCACCCACAGGCCAACGGCCTTGTAGAGCGCTTTCATCGGAAGCCTAAATGCTCACTTAAGGCCAAATGTAATACCGTAAATTGGAGCTCAGAACTCCCAATTATTCTTCTGGGCATTCGTTGCGCAGTTAAGAAAGATCTAAACTGCTGAGCGGCAGAAATGGTTTACGGGCAGAACCTTAGGCTACCAGGGGACATTTTCGTTAGCGGCATAACCCAGACTTCTTCCCCGGACATACTTATAGAAAAACTGCGTAGTATAATGAGAAACGTCAATCGAGAGGTTGTGGGGTACTCACTCACATTGAATCTCTAGTCTTTTTTCATTTCAATTCGTAGTTCCGTTGAAAAAGTAATCCATAGGTATTCCCTTTTATTACGGTTGTCCTGTTTAAAAACATAAGAATAACTTTTTCACCTTCAGCATAAATATGCCTTGTTTATGTGGCCAAAAAGTGGACCGGCATAATGCAAAAAACCTGATTGTGACTATATGGAAAAGAACAGTATTCCCTTTTTTTGTGTAGCGTGTAATAGAAAGAGACGTATTTCCCTCCGCTCTCCACCAACCGGAAAGTTCATAGTGCTGATGTCTCTTGTGTAAACACCGTACCTTCGAAACCGTCATCGCCATTACCAGCTGTTGAGGAGTCTCTTCTGTCTACTTCTCACCCTGTGCGTACGAAATCGTCATCACTTGCCGCCGTTGGAGAAGGAAACAGTTCTCCTCCCGCAGTCATCACTCTTGAGGTTCTATACAATGAGACCATCTCTTTGAAGGGAATGCATTCCGACGCATTATTGCTCATCAACACACTGCAAGTGGAAAAAAACTCACTCGAGTGCAAGGTGAACGACCTTCAACGCATTGTCAACAAACTACAGCAAACACTGTTGCACAAGTGTATTAATATTGTCGGTATACCAAATGTCGACGCAGATAATGCATTGAGTTCTGGTGTCAAGCTGCTTGCAGAAGGCCTATGAGTAAATGTGACTGTGGATGATGTCAAGTCGTGCTATGTCAACACGATACCTATGAAGATACCTTCTAAGAAGATTAACAAAAAATCTGGCTCCTCGTCTTCACTTGAGGTTGCAACCAAAATTGTATGTATGAAATTCAAAACTTTGGAGTGTAAGCGGAAAATCATTAATAAGAGCGAAAGGCGCAGCTTACCTCGGGTTTTTTTGGTGATAAATTTGGCAATAAGCCTATTTTTGTTGATGAGAGTTTATCAAATTTCAACAGATCACTTCTTAGTAAAGCTAAAAAAGTTAAAGTAGAAAAAAAGTATGCATTTGTATGGGTAAATAATGGGGTAGGTCCGATGAGGAAAAATGAAAGAGATAATATTATACGTGTTGTGTAATAGGAAAATTACTTTAATGTAAAACTTCATTTATTAATACATTTCAATACAAAATAATTGGATAATATAGGAAAGATTAAATGTTAAGATGCGCACACTGTGGTGGCTCAAAAAACGAATCAAACAAAAGATGACATTTCGATATAGCCGAAGTCGGCAACATTTCATGCTTGACGATTCGTTGGTGGATTAAGGATGCGTTTATTCTACATTTCTCCCCCTTTATTTTAAAATCCCAATCGCTCAAGTTGCTTCCGCTGCCGCAAACTTCTCCTCAGTACTGGTTCGCTTTTATCATCGGCTGCTATTAGTGGCGTTTCACGCTCCTGGCGTCAATACTCGACCCCGATTTTACTTCCACTGTCATATAGACGCTCTCTCTCGGGTTACATGTTAGGATTGCTTCGACTTCGCAGATGATCAGCATGTCGTCTCCGGCGAACATCATCAGCTGTTTCTATCACATACGAATAATTGTTTGTCCGCTCTATGATTTTAGCAGGTGTCTACGCTTCTTCCACTTTTGTTTTAGAGTAAACCTTTTGTTGAAGCTTGAACGCTCTTATGTCCCTTGGATTTTGTTGTTTTTGCTCAGTAACGTTTTTGTATTGCAGTTCTTTCTGGGTGTTCGGTCTGATATTATCAAAAATGATAGCTGTACGTCGCACTGTGGAAGCTCTCCATACAACGCCATCTCATAAATGGTTTTTACGAAAGTAGGGTTCCCCGAATTATTTTGATGAAAATCGATAGATAAATTAACATATAATTTAATGTCGATATAACTAATTTTTTATTTATAAAGAAATTAGTAAAATCAATCGCCGAAGTGCAGTGAGTCAGAATATTGATTTGACTGAATTACGCGTACAGACTTTTCAAAAGCGTTTCCTGGAAATCTTTCATTCAGAACTATATAGGTGTTAAACATTTTTGGAAAGTGCAAAGCTTAAAGTATTAACAAAAAATACAAACATAATAGTTTTGTATAATATATATATATATATCTTGTTTTAATGTGGCCCTTTCTGAGGTGTGTTTTTAAATATTCAAATAGACATTTAACGGTTAGCGCTGTTTACCGCTGTCTTGTTACTTATCTAATTAAAATCTTCAATTAGTCTCAATTGCAAGGGGATGAAAATTGTTTGCTACTTTTTTGCCATTTTTTTTTGATAGACACAAAAATATGTCGCAAAGTAAAATTTACCATTTTGTTGCATTATTTGTTTCTGATTACATTCGCAACTCAAACCCTAAATAAAAGTAACATAGAATATGAGTTGGCTTACTTATTGATCATAAAAAAGATAATACAGTGAGCCTCGGATAGCTGCCTTAAGAGCTTTTCTGATTTATTTGGGCGCTTAAGAGGGAAAGTTACCTATCCGTACCCGTTTACGTGCCCTTTTAAGGTTACTAAGCGAACGCTATGGGCCTTATTGGGGCAGGTAAATGAATATTTGGAATGGAAAACTCCTGATCTGAAATTCTTTTCGACAGACAGTCATATTATAGGTACACAGTTAGCTTAATGAAATTGGTGTAAGTGGTAAGAAGTGGTTTTTGTCAAAGGTAGCTATCCGAGACAAATAGTTTGAGATTTAGACTTTCATGCCCGCTAGTAGAGGGCACTTGAGCGGGTTGGGTAGATAAGCGATAGGTACCTAAACGGGTGAATTTGTTGGCAATTTGAACGAAAATGGTTGAAGCCTGAAATTTTTGGTTAGCTATGGGGGTTACGCAGCTAAGCGAGGGAGTACGTATCCGGGGATTACTGTAACATAACACTTCCAATTTTACGTTTCACAAAAGCGCATTTCCGACTGCAAAGCTAGGATTAGACGACATAATTGTGTTTTTCTAACGACACACGGATGTCATTGAGGTTACATATCATCTTATAGACATAATTATGTTAGTCGTATATAGTACATCAAATTATGTCGACTATATACATATGTATGTGACCCACTGCACTTAAAAATATATGAGTTTTTACATATCGTGAATCGTGTATGCTATATATTTTTGTTATGTGCTGGTGTTAAAAAATCAAGATGATAATAGCAAAACACTTTTGTTGGACGAATAAGGTATTCATGGTCCCACTTTTAGGGTCGCTAATTAAAAAAATGGGTTTTTGTTTTTAGTTTTCAGCTATAATGATTTTATTGCCCACCATCCTTTGTTTTTCCAAAGACACTTTTTTTATTGCCCACATCCTTTGGTTTCCATTAATTGTTTTTTGCAAAGATCCGTTAATTACTGCACTACCATTCTTTGTAGTGATTATTAGATCAATGACAGTTGAGACAAAGAAGCCGGAGCTATAGCTTACATTTTGGGTGTTTCTTCTAATCTGTGTTGATAAAGTTAAAGCTAATTTCAATAAGTAAAACAAAAAGATTTAAAAAACTTTCCAATATATCGTGTGATGTTTTGTGGTGTGATGTTTTGTGGTGTCGTCTTATCCTAGCTTAAAACCTGTATTCACCGGAAAAGCTGTGTCAATAATTTTGTTATAATGCGGCCCTTACACCATTATTGCGCAAAACATTGGCCAAAAATATTGCGGGAAAATGCGTCGTCCTTACACGATGCAATATTATTGCACAATATTATGTATCGGTTCGTTGCTGAAAGAAGACATGCTATGTGACATGCGCAAAATATTGAAGTTCAAAAAAATATTAATTTTTTTTAACATCACACAATATATTGCGCAAACCGAAATTATTGCGCAATAAACCCCTTACACGATCAATATAACTGCGCAATACCCAGTATTGTGCAATAATATTGCATGGTGTAAGGGCCGCATAACACCATACAGTTCGGTTCAGTTGCTCGCTCGTCATTCAGTAAATTGTTTGATAAGCTATAACTTAGTTGCAATATCTAACGATCTTATATCGGAGGTTGGTGTTTTTAGTCAGTAAGAACCTGACAATACTATGAGACACTATTCTCATAGTGTCTATGTAAGATTTTCACCTACCCGCGGGGAAAAAAAATAAAAATATTTTACTTGTTGGAGAATATATCAACTTCCAACTTCAATCTTTCTAAATTCAAATGTTTACAAATTTTTTCTATGCCTAAAACTTATTTCATTAAAAAGCATGTACATTCAATATTATGTGTACAAATTTTCAAGTCGCTATCCCTTAAAACATAAGAGATACAGATTTTTGAGACGGTGAGCCCGTTTTCGTCCCACTGTGCGTCGTCCCAACATCATCTCCGCTGGCGGCTTGCCAGTAGTACCGTGGGGGGTGTTCCGGTATTATGATAGCAAGTTACGAAGTTGTTGTTTCTCTCCGCGATCGTGCCGACTAGCTGGCATTCTGGCTTTGAACGTTCTTACAACCCTTTCCGCCGACCCATTTGTCCCCGGGTAATAAGGTGAAGATGTGACATGTCTTATCGCTCGTTGTTCACAGAAGTCTTTGAACTTGCTTGCAGTAAATTGAGGCCCGTTGTCTGAGACAATTATATTCGGCAGCCCGAAAGTAGTAAAGATCTCGTCCAAGGCATCACACAGGTTGTCTGTAGTCATAGACCGCAAGGGCTTAACTTCTATCCACTTCGATAATGCGTCGACGACAATAAGCCAAGTTTTATCCTTAAATGGACCGGCAAAATCAACATGCAGCCGTTCCCATACACGATCAGGAATGGACCATGAGTATACTGGAAGTTTAATCAAATTTGGTCGCTCTTCTTGACAACTCCGACAACTCTTTACAAACTGCTCTATGTCCTTATCAATGTTACTCCACCAGACATAATATCTAGCTAGTGCTCGCATTGCAACAATACCGAGGTGCCCCTCATGAAGATGTGGCAACACATTCTTGCGAAGTTTTTCGGGAATAACCATACGACCTTGCCACATCAGGATGTCCTTTTCCCTTGACAATTTTCGCGCTTATCATTTTACGGTTTCAACACGTGCTTTATAATCGACGACTGCCAGTTCGTATTCATTTTCCACATCACTTGTTGAAGAATCTTGTCCTGTTTTGTCGCTTGTCTCAGCATTTTTTCCAATAAATGTATGTCGCTGTATTTCTCATCATGCTGCATCCTGTTAACTACGCAGATCAACTCTTCTTCCATCGATGGCTTTTCCTCGCTGTTGGGAAGACGTGACAGGCAATCCGCAACTGTATTCGATGAACCACTTCTATACTCAATCTCATACTCGTATTGTCCGACGTATATGGCCCAACGGGTCAGGCGATTGTTGACAAGCTTAGGCAGATTCCTTCTTTTCGATAACAGGTGCTCCAGCGGCTTATGGTCGGTAAGTAGGGTAAAATGTGTTCCCCTTAAATACTGTACAAATTTCTTGACAGCATAGAATATAGCCATCGCTTCTCGATCTATTATCGAGTATTTTTCCTCTGACGTTGACAATTTCCTTGACGCGAATGCGATCGGCAGTTCAGCTCCTTTACCATCCTTGTGAAAAAGTACTGCGCCAAGGCCCTTCTCGGATGCATCGCATACATGATACACCTTCTTCGTACTTTCAAAAGGAACTAGCGTATGTAACTGTGAAAACTTTCCTTTGACATGATCAAACGCTCGCTGTTCCACTTAGAATTCGCCTTAGTTGCTGAGGGTAAATCTGCACAAATTCCATGCAAATGTGGTATGAATTTCTCATAAAAATGAATAAGTCCTAAGAACGATCGCAGCTCAGTTTTGTTTGTTGGTGTTGCAGCATTTCTGATTGCGAGTAATTTAGATTCGGATGGCTGGATCCCTGCTTTGCTAATTGTATGGCCTAGATATTTAATGGTATCAGAAAAAAATGTACACTTACTGCGCTAAACGGAAAAGCCAGCTTCCATCAACCTGTCGAAAACTTCTGTTTAATGTTTAAGGTGTTCAGCATCGTTGGCTCCGGTGACAGCAATGTCGTCAAAGTAGACTGCAGTATTTGGAATACCAGCCAAAAGTCGCTCTAGATAGCGTTTGAAGACTGCTGGTGAATTGGCGAGTCCAAACGGCAGCCTATTAAATTGAAAATATCCCATGTGTGTTGAGATGATCAAATATTTTTTCGATGCTGGTGCGATCTGAAACTACAAGTAGGCATCCTTCAAGTCAATCTTCGAGTATTTCTCACCATCCGCCAGCTGCAGCCGCAGCTGATCAAAAATAGGTACTGGGTGTGTGTCTTTAACGAGTACAGGGTTGATCGTAGTCCTGAAATCTCCGCATATACGCATTTTACCGTCTTTTTTGGGGACATTCACAGTCGGCGTAGCCCACTCTACAGGCATTGCGTTGGGGTCAACAGGTGATATAATGCCCTTCTTAACGAGTCGATTAAGTTCATTTTCTATATTACGCTGTATTTCGAATTTGATAGGTTTTGTTTTGTTTTTAATTCATTTTTATTATTTTTAATTCATTTACTCTTATATGCTAGGAAAAAAAAAGCTTAAAACTAGCTTAACTAACTTAACTATGTTCCTCTAACTTACTGGCCCTACACGGGCACTCTAAGCTAAACTTAATTCTTAATCTATGTCTTTCGACCTAACCTAACTTAATTTACTTAAACAATCTAACGACTAAACTATTGAAAAACTAAGAAAATTGTTTTCAGAAAAACTTAGTGACAGGACTTTTTTTATATATTCCCTTAAATCTAAATAAAATTAACTTAAAACTACCTTTAAATAAACCTTAACCTAACTTAACATGCTACGTAATTAAATACGTATATTTTTTTTTGTATTTTTGTATTTTTTGTATTTTTTTTTGTATTTTTTGTATTTTTTTTTTTTCTTAAATCTACCTAAAAATAACCTACCTAATCTTAAACTATATAAGCCGGCCATGGCCAGCTTTGTCCATCTCTGGACTAGCCCGGATCGATAGGGTTCGACGAAGGAGTTCCCTCGCTTTCTGATAGCCACCAGAAAGTCTGGTGCTGCCGCCCAACATCCCTGATGTCGCGCTCCGAAACCGACCTACTGAACCGGAGGCGCTCCTCAGTGCTCTCAACGACGTCTCGACCGTAGTTGAGTTGCCTTTCCACAGTTGTCCGAGCCACATGGAAGATTAGCGGCACTGCCGATCTATCCTGGATCAGACCTTCCCTGTCAAAATGCAGAAAAGCCTCTGGGGGGACGAAGCCGTTAAGGCGCACCCTCTCGTGATACATAGTATTGGGGTAGTAAGCCCCAGAGATCAGGTTATTAACCGAGTTCATTG
Source organism: Criorhina ranunculi (assembly GCA_951813785.1). Taxonomy (NCBI): domain Eukaryota; kingdom Metazoa; phylum Arthropoda; class Insecta; order Diptera; family Syrphidae; genus Criorhina; species Criorhina ranunculi. Next base: position 9,460,515 of record OX638386.1, read on the forward strand.
CTCTTGCAATGTGCCCTCGAGTAAGCTTCACTATGAAATTGTCCACTCTGATTAGGTCCGCCTTGTTGTATAGGACCTCATTGGAATAGAATTTTCTGTATTCAGACTCTGGAGTTCTGTATAGGCGAAGGCAAGGCCTAAGGCAAGCCCTCTCAAACACCCGAATCCTTTCCATCAAGCTTGCCCGCACGTTGAACCACACGGGACAACCATATGTAAGCATTGGCCGGATTAGGGCCGTATAGCAGATTACCTTTACCCTCGCATCGAGTTGGCTGCTGTAAAACAGTCTCTTTGTAAGGGCAAAAGCAACTCGGGCTCTGGCCAGAGCAGCATCCACATGTTTGTTAAAATACAGATATTGGTCTAGCCAGATCCCGAGGTATCTGACTACACTTCGACTCTCTAATGGTCGTCCGTGCTGTCCCATGATTGCGAACTTTCGCCAATTCTTTCTGGTATCCCTAGAGGCCCCAGACAACGGCTTCCTAAACAGAATGGTTTCCGACTTCTGAAAGTTGATCTTCAACTTCCAGTCATCGCAATATAGCTGAATCTTATCGAAGTCATGCTGCAAAAGAGTGACAATGACCTCGATCTTTGGACCTGATCTGTACGCAACCAAGTCGTCTGCATACGCAATAGCATGATGAAGAGAACCTACGAGATCGCTCGTGTAAATGTTGAAGGGGACCGGCGAATTTACTGCACCCTGTTGCAGACCATTTTTAACTTCGAATGTACCAGCAGAAGTCACATTTCCATTTCCATATACCCAACCTGCTCAACTTGTAAAAGAGCCCCTCTAACCATACGGTGTCGAAGGCCTTCTCCAAATCAACCAGGCAGGCACCCGTGCATTGGTTCTTGCATTTATTCCATTGGATATCAGAAACCAGTTTAGACGCGGCATGTATTGTATCATGACCCGCCTTGAATCCTAATTGATTATCCGGAACTATATTATTGTCCTCAACCCACTTAGCCAGGGCTCTATGGACCACTTTTTCGAATACTTTGCTGATGTTCGGCAAGAGACTTATTGACCGGAGATTCCCCGGATTGGAGCTATCGAGATGTCGAAGCACAATGTTCGATATTTCATCGATTCCCTCTGATTTCTTCCTTCTAAGTGAGTCGAAGATCGTTTGGAGTTCGACCTTCGATATGAACGGGGGATGAACCCTTGCGTTCATCGCGACATTATTTGCCATGTTATCGTCATTGAACTCGGTGAAACCGGTGTTCTCAGATCGCCAGTTCTGTATATCACTTCGAAGGTAGTGGTTGTGCACAAGGACGCGATTCTCGAGGTCGTGGTTCGGCGAATGCTAGCATTCACCTTATACACTTCCTGGAAAGTCGCTCCTATGACTTCCACTTTCTCCTGCGGATCCTCGACCACAAAGAAGTTGTCATCATCGACTGCGTTCCCCGGATCAATGCCTGCTGTAATCAGTACTTGTTCGTTGTTCGTCGTTCGGGGGATCTTAAGACATGGCAAGTCGCTAATGTTTTTCCTCTGAAATATTTTATTTATTTGCGGGAACATACTCGGGTGCTGGAATTTACAGCCCGAATTCTGTTGTTCCAATGCAAGTTTACAGAAAGTCTGTAGTTTTCCTTAATTAACTGTTGGACGTTTTTGATCATCGACTTGAGTTGCCTTATCTCCGAGTTTTGTCTGTCAGTAAACCGTCTGTACAAGGTTTTTAGTCTCGACAGCAGTCTACTTTTATGTTCGTGGAGTGCTTCAGTTGTTGCATTGCGGAATGTGTCAACGTTGTTAGTGAGTTGGTACCGAGGTATCGTACTGTCCATCGTACGTTTGATTGTCAGGTCAAGGTCTTTTAGGAACCTATCAATCTCTTCGTTTGACAGGTTCCTGTTGGTCGATGGGTAGAGCGAGTTCGAAGAGAGTGCTCTTGTCAGTACTCTGGAGAAGCGTGTCCAACGCGTCCTACTGTAATTGTAGGTGTTTGTTGGAACATACTCCTCCAATTCCGCAATTTCGTTAGGAATCCTAATGGCGGCACTAAATCCGCAATGGTCACTGTCATACACAAATGTGTGTAGACAGTTTATCGTTTGTTGGTTCGTGTCGGTCAGTTGTAGCCGTGAGTCGTACAGCAAAAGATCCATATAGGAACCGTTTCTGGGAAAAGACGCACTATCTGTAGCTTTCAAATCGAGTCTATACTCGACACTGTGCAGCTCCTCCTTAGGGAGCTCGAATGCTTCAACATCTGAGCAGCGGAGTCACAGATATAACTCAAACCCCAACTTACCCAACTCGAATTTATCTCAAAGGCTTAATACATTTAAAGCTCTCCAGTGGAATATACAAGGTTATATTAACAACTATGATGAGCTTAATATTCTGATAAAAGAACTAGCGCCTTGTGTTATATCTCTCCAAGAGACGCATTGTGCGTTTGGTTCTACCCTCCCCCGAACCTAATTCATATAGAGGTTATTTTCATAACTTTCCTCATAACACCACGACAAAGCAAGGAATTGGCCTCTTAATAAAAAAAAATATTCCCCACGAAGAAATCGTTATCAATTCGAATATCTTAACGTTAGCCCTCCAAATAAATCTTGCGTTTAAATTCACAGTGGTCTCTGTTTACTTCCTACCCAATCAACAATTCTCACAATATGATTTTGAAAATATTCTTAACCAAGTCTCCACTCCCGTTTTGTTTGTTGGTGACGTTAATTCGTGGAGCGTTCTCTGGGGCTCCCCATCCACAAATTCTAGGGGAGCTATCTTAGAGGATTTTTTGCTCAACTCTAATCTTATGGTTTTAAATGACGGTTCGGCTACCCATTTCTCCACACACTGCACCTTTACACATATCGACATCACCTGCTGTTCACCAGAACTTCATCCACGAACATCTTGGAGAATTCTTGGTGATCTACACAACAGTGATCACTTCCCGATCATTACAAACATTGCCATCTGTCAGGTTAAAACCGACACGCCCCTATCTCCAAATTTAAAACGGATTTAGCCAACTGGGACAAGTTTCAAAATAATATTACTGATTTCCTCTCAAAAGTAACACCCTCCCCCAACATAAACAAAGAGGCTGCTGTGATCCAAAAAGCCATACGCTCTTCCGCTAACACTTCTATCCCCCAAAGCTCTCCCTCTCGCATCAAACAACATGTTCCGTGGTGGACCCCCACTCTAAAGACATTGTATTCCGAAAAAGTCAAAGCTTGGAGATTCTTTAAGAAACACCCCACCAATACCAACCTAATAGCTTACAAAAAATCAAACGCTTTATTCCGCAGAGAAATGAAAATAAGCAAAGCCAATAGTTTACTCGACTTCACCTCCACAATTAACCCAAACTCCCCCCCCCTGCTAAAATTTGGCACAAAATCCGCTGCCTAAGTGGTAATTCTGTCCACCGTTCCATTAAATGCATTAAAACCCCATCTGGCCCTACTTCCTGTCCTCTAGAAATTAGTAATTTTTTCGCCCTGACTTGGTCAAATCTGTCAAAGGACGAACACTTTTCGAACAGTTTCAACACAATGAAAAATAATAGTCTTCGTGGTACCTCCCCCCTAGTCGCTACAAACACATCAGCGAGGCTCATTGAAGTTGCAATAACAGAAACAGAACTGGATAGTTGCCTTGTTAAACTAAAAGGGAAAACTCCAAGCAGAGACCGGATTTCCTACCCCATGCTAAAAAACCTACCCCCATCAACAAAATCAAGGCTCAGTCGCTTATATAATAATGTTTTCGAGACTGGTATAATTCCACAAAGTTGGAAATCAGCCACTATAATTCCATTAGCCAAGCCTAACAAACCCATAAACACGATTGGTGACTACCGACCAATCTCGCTTATTCCCTGTTTGTCTAAGGTTCTAGAGAAAATAGTCGCAAGGCGCCTCCTCTGGTTCATCGACTCCAACAAGCAGATCAGTTCAAACCAAGTTGCTTTCAAACCTAATCGAGGTTGTGCCGATGCCTTACTTCACATAGACTTTTTCATCTCGAATGCTTTGTCGGAACGAAATCACGTCACTCTACTCTCACTTGACTTCGAAAAGGCCTTTGATAAAATCGGTATTCATTTAATTTTAAACAAATTAAAAGCATGGGGCATCGGCCCTAAAATGTTTGGCTATGTAAAATCTTTCCTCTCAAATAGGAGGATTTCAATTAAAGTCAACAGCCACTTCTCCTCCACGCTCCCACTACACAATGATATTCCTCAAGGATCCCCTTTGTCGGTAGTTCTTTTCATTATAGCGTTCGATGAAGTCAACAACATAATAGCAAAATATAAACTTCTGGATCACTGTAGCTACGCAGATGATATTTTCATTATGTGCAAACTCAATGATCTTGCAAAATCTAAAGAGATCCTATCGGAAGTACTCAAAGATATTCTACACTGGGCTACCACCTCCGGTGCCAAACTCTCATTAGATAAATGTAAGACACTGCATGTTTGTCGTAAGGTATCTTGTCCGCAATTAAACTTGAATTTAAACAATGTTAATATACGAAATGTAAACAACCTAAAAATCTTAGGCATAACATTTAACAGTAGATACAACTGGAAACCACATTGTATAGAGCTTAAGAAGAGCCTAGCTGCGAGAGCCAACATTATTAATTACTTAGCTTGTAAAAAATTAAACATACACATTAATACCCTTTGTAACATCACTAGGTCTTTAGTTCTAAGTAAAATTGATTACGGGCTATTCATTTATGGCAAATGTCCTAAAACTACGCTTAACCTTCTAAAATCAACTTACCATCAAGCCGCCAGAAGGAGCATCAATGCATATCGAACATCCAGAATTAAGAATATTATGGCAGAAGTGGGGCTTCCTACTTTAGAAGAACGTCAAGCAGAAAGTTTTACCAAACTGCTCGGTAAACTCACCTACTCCTACAACTCTATCATCGACAAGGACATTTATTGCGCCATCAAGTCAAAAAGAAATAAGCGACTTCCATCAACCATAGCAAAAACAATATGGGCCGGAAAAGAAATAGGTCTTTCCATCAAACGTAGGAAACATTATTGTCCATCCTATCCACCCTGGTGCATAAAACAATCCTCATTTGTACTGACGCTGTCCAAACATAACAAAGCCAACACAAACAACGAAATGTACCAGGCACTTTTCCTCGAAACCATGACGGTGCTGAAATCTAAAGGTTGGAAACCGGTCTTCACTGATGGATCCAAATCAACTCTTGCCCCCTCGTTTGCGATCACTTTCGAAAATGGGTCCATACTAAGAGCTGGATTGTTGCCCGAAAATGCATCAATTTTCACTGCGGAAGCATTCGCTCTACTCGAAGCAGCAAAAACAGTAACGAAACTCCGTGGGAAGGTCATTATATGCTCTGACAGTCTAGCAGTTTTGAACGCCACCTTCAATCCAAGCCACAACACCGGACTCATTAACCACATCAGGGATATCCTCATCAAACACCCCAATAAAATAAAACTAATGTGGGTACCAGGCCACACGGGGATACAAGGTAATGAGCTTGCTGATAGGGCCGCAAAATCGTGCAACAATGCTCCCGTTTTCACATTTGATACATTTTCAAAGCTCGATCTTAACAAACAGATCACCGAAAAATTAAGAATGTGTCGACTCTTGAACTGGTCGAATTATCAAAGTCACTACTCAAAAATAAACACCAACGGTTCCAACCCCATCTACCCCACATCCACCACCAAAGTAATGAACACCAACTTTGTCAGACTTCGCTTGGGACACACTAATCTGACGCATCAACACGTCCTAAAGAAAAACAATCCACCAAAATGCCCAGCCTGTAACAACATCATCGATATATTACATATTCTCGGACAAATGCCTTGCCATATCTCCAGAGCATTCAATGTCGCTCTGGTAGCTAATCAATCTATCTACGATTTTCTTAACACAATCAACCACCAAAACATTCAAAAAGTCAGCGATCTCCTCCTCACACACAATTTAGTTATATAAGATACTTTTATCTATCGATATCTTCTAACTAACATCCATATTACTCTAGTTCAAAAATATTATCTCATATTAGAGCTGAAAGCCTCTGCAGCTGGTGCTCCTTTTTCTTTGTATTAGCATAAAAATTTATTTTGATGTTAATAAATAATAATAATAATAATAAGTGGCGAGCGAAACAGCGAAAACAGAACAAAAAAGAAATCGCAATGTCGGACGAGAAACATTTTTCATCGTTTTTAATCGAATTTAACAACAAATCTGTGGGAAAAAGTTTGACAGATGCTTAATTTGCATTAATTGCATTATGGGCAGTTTCCATTTTTGACACAAATTAACTCTAGGATGGGCAGCTGGGCCTAATCAGGCCCATTTTGAGTTTGAGCACATGTAACTCTTTCTCTTCTAATCAAATCGGACCGACACTCCTTGACTTCTTGCGGCGATGCTTGCTTAGCACAACGAAATCAAATCCGGGTCATTTCGAGTAAAGTTGGTGGAAAAAAATTTTTTTTTCGTATTTGAATATCGAAAATTAACCGCTGGGCCTTAGTAGGCACAGAGTAATATGTTATGTTTTCGTTTGTAGTGTTTGGGATAGCATTAGGTATATGAAAGTGTCTGCTCAGTATAAAATTATAATTGTTCAATTGTTTTCTTTTGGTAATAATTAAATTAGAGATTAGATTTCTTGTGCAGTGAAGAATGGAGGATCAAAATGAATTGTATAATGTTGTGGGTGCAGTTCTGAATCAGCCAATCAGAACTGGGCTCTCTTTTTTCGTCAACCGTTTCCTAAGCCAAATAAAAAAACGAGCACTGTTGTTACATCTAATACAATTAACTTTGAAAGTCTGAACATTCGTTTATTATTTGAAGATTGGTCAATTGTCTACAAGCAAAACAATCCCTCTATCGCTTTTGACTTGTTTTGTAAGGCTTTAAATGATCATGTTGCTCTAAAACATCAGTTCACAAGAGATGCAACTTGAAGAAGCTTCAGCCTTGGATGTCAAACTATTTATTAACAAAAATAAAGAAGAAAAATAAACTACGTTCCAAATGCAAAAGACAGTCCAATAATGAAAGAATCCGCAAGGCTTATGAAAAAGTTTGCAAAGAAGTTGTCTCTGAGGTTCTCCTATGTACATTGAAAAATTTCAAAAAGGAATGGAGAATTGTTAACCATTTTTTTTTTAAACGCGTACTTGGACGCGCCATCGTGCATCATCTACAAGGACAGAAAATTAGATTCCCCCCTCGAAGTGGCCAATACTTTTAATAAGTTTTTTACGAGTATTGCCACTGATACTTTTTCAAATGCGGGTTTTGCCTCCTCGAATAACTTTTGTAGATGTAACGCCTCTGTGCCGTGCTTTCTCGTGTTACGGAGAGAAGAGCACAGTAGCGGAGAGAGAGAGAGATAAAACGATAAATATTAGTTAATTAGGCCCGCCGTCTTAGCGTCGCTGCAGCCTTTAATATATTTTGTATAGTATAATTTGTAGGTATTGCTAATGGTTGGAAGTAAGGTCCGCCGTCTATTGCGTCGCTGCAACCTTCTGTCCTGTTTCACTTTGTAAATCACTCTCTGCTATTCCCTTCCATCGATCGACCTTTTATACAAATTTGCCAATCCTGACTCTGCACGTTTGGTGATGGTCAATGCCAGGTCAATACACAGGAAATGCATAGTTGCATTTCATATCGCACCTATTGCCATATGTTCGGCACACCAATCCGAGTGCAATGCACTTACACTGGACACGAGCCCGCACTATAGGAGGTCGATGCACAGGAAATGCAAAGTTGCATTTCGTATCGCACTTAAGTGTGTACGATACACCAAACCCAAGTACCATGCACTGTATGGGCATACACACGATCGGTGAAGGTAAACAACGATCGGTGTTATGCCGCAACGGGCGAACGTAAGGTGTCACATTACAATGAACGAGTAGCGACGAATATGGGTCATACATTGGCATGAACTTGTTGTATGGCTAGGTGGTCTGTGTGCCTTTTTAGTGGTATTCTCTTGTGGTGTGATGTTGCCCGAAAATGATATGTGCAATGACGAATGATCATTTAATTAAGCATCCTGTGTTTGACCGTAAATGCATTATGTATGGTCATTATGTGGCGCCATGTGTGCAAAGCAGGTGGCTTTGTTTTTAGGGTAATGATGGGATGGTTTGGCATCATTACAACTGGAGCAAGAGCCTTCACCAACATATACGACGAGATCTGGAAGAAGAGTTAGACTGAGATTACCTACGTAAATTGACTCATTTCTTAAACTTAATTCCTTTTGTTATTTTACTTCCAAGATTATTAAGTTAATTTGAGGGGGAGTGATGTGGCGCCATCTTAATTTCAATTTTGAATGTGCACATTTTATTTTCTATTCTTAACGTACTTCACACATTTCTTTAACTTTTGTTATTTCATAAAATCATATTGTTGTCTCATAGAATATTAACCTAGTTTTCGGCGGGAAAAGTCCCCGATATAAAAACCCTTGACAGGATCGAGTACTCTCTCCTTTTTACGATCGCGCCTCATGGCTTTGAGTGTAGTAGCTCTAAAAATATAAACCTTTGTAAGTTTCTTAGCGAGTAAGTTCCTGTGGATTATTTAATAAAGTGGAATACAATAAAAAGTGATCGCATCGTAATTTTACTGTCGGCATTCATCCTTTAACCGTGCAAAATCCAGTTAACTGTTTCAGAAATCAGTTAACCCTAATTCAAGGCGAAGAACAAGCTAAGTCCACTAAAATTATTTTTAAATCACAAATAAGACATACTATTACGTTTTATAATTTAGACGATCTGTTTGAAACCCTCAAGGGAACGGTCAACCCAGATGTTGTCAAAATTCAAGATAAGTTAACAAAGGTGTTTCCTTCTGTTAAATATCTTCATACATACACAATCGAGCCCACCGCTCGGCGAATGAAAATATGCAACAAGTCCTCAACGGTTATTACTTTCCTGAAATGCGAAAAAAACTCAAAGAAATCATTTCTAGTTGCAAGGTATGCTTCGGAGCAAAATACCAGAGACACCCGCACCAAACGGAGATAGGCAAAACTCCCATACCATCTTATCCCGGCGAAATTTTGGACATCGACATTTATTCAACAGATAAACTATATTTCCTTACGTGTTTGGATACATTTTCTAAATTTGAAGGAACCTCTATTGGGAATTCTCAATATCTTTAAAAACACCAAGACCGTAGTCTGTGATAATGAGAGATTCTTAAATTCTGAGACTATTAAGTCATTATTAAGGGATCACTTTAATGCGAGCATTTTTACAACCCCACCTTTCCATAGCACAACAAATGGACAAGTCGAAAGATTTCACAGCACATTATCAGAAATAGCTAGATGCACAAAATTAGAGCAAAACATAAGCGACACCGCCGAACTAATCCTTCTTGCTACAGCTAAATACAATAGAACAATTCATTCGGTCACGAACCGAAGACCAATTGACATAATCCATTCCATGCCATCCACTTTAGGAAATGAAATTAAAAGCAAAAGTAAACAAACCCAACAAGCAGACTTACAGTACCATAATAGATAGACGCATACACGAATGTTTAAGCCAGGCGATAAGGTATTTGTACGTACAAACAGACGAATAGGTTAAATTCAAAAAAATTATTTGTTGAAAAAATTGTACAGAAGGACTTAGGAACTGTAGTACAGTCGGAAACGGATGAGTGCAAACCGGATAAGTGCAAAAACCGTTTTAGTGCAATGCCTTCTAAAACCCCTTGCCAATTCCAAAAGTTTTCATACAATAATGTTTGGATAAGTACAAAACGTATAAGTGCAAATTTCTTGTAAGTGCACGTCATTTTGAACCCACAAAATATTTTACTGACTAATAGAAATGTTTTTATCTCTTAAAGCAAATACTTTTTTTTCTACTTTATAATAGTTTTTTCGAACAGAACTTTGGTACAGTGATCTGTGAAATGGTACACCTATTGGTTTTTCAGATGAAGTGAAATATCTAAGTATTGTCTTAGATAAGAACCTAAACTGGAACGCACACATTAACAACAAAATTACCAAAGCGAACAATGCTATGTGGGTAGAGTATGTCGCGGAATGTATGGTAAAACACCATGATAGCAAGACTAACCTCATCTACGCCTCCCAGTGCAGTTTACCTCCAGTGCTCTAGAAGAATCCAGCCAAGTAGACTATCGGGTCACATGGCTATCCTCTCTGACTTTCTCGAGCTTGAAATGATCAGAATGGTATCTGGCTTTATGACCAAAATACTCTGTTTTGGCAGAAAGTTTGGGATTAAGATCTCGAATTGTACTTTTTGAGAAACTGGCGATCCACTGCTGAACTACTCAACATCCATCAATAAATTCAATTCAAATGCCGTTTCAGGCTGCTTCAATGCCCTCCAAGACCTCTCAAAGTGGAACAAAGTCAAGCTCTGGTGTGTACCAGGATACAGAAGCATTGAAGGCAATAAAATTGCAACTTGCTAGAAAAGGTTCTTCAGAACGATACATAGGTACTGAACTACTTCCGCGTTCTGTCTGGACAGCTGGAACAAACGAATCATCCTATCCTACTGGAAAAACATTCAGGCCAAAGGGCCCATCCAACGATATCAGAGGGCTTGACGGTTTCCTCATCGGTCTCTACAGCCTTATATAGTTCAGGAATCTAACAAACGTTAGTATAAGTGAAATTTTAAATAATTCTAAATTAAAAATTATGCAAAATAACGAACTAATTTTCTTCTTCATAAAGTATCCTAAAATCAAACTTATATGCAATAGAATAAGATTATTTCCAGTGGTGCAGGAAAGTAAGATTATAGTATTAGAAACTAATGAAGTGGCACAATGCGGAAGCTTCTATAAACCTTTGAAGAACTGCAAGAAACCGACATCCTTATCATTCTGCGAATTAAGTACCAACAACACCTGCGTGGAGCAATTGATGAACAATAACACGGCCTTATGTAAGACATCGTCAGCTCACCACATCAATTCTGTCAGCATAGTCGATGACGGCCTTATCATTATCAACAACCAAATCTCCAAAATTCAGGAAGGAGACAGCCAACCAATCATAATCAATGGCACTTACTTATTAATATTCGAAGGCAGAGCAAGCATCAATGATTCAATTTACATAAACGAGAAGCGAATTAGCCATTTGAGCCCCGAACCTCTTAGAGCACAATCAATAAACCTTACGGAGCACCTTACGATGCTATCCTTGCCTTACCTTAACGAAGTTCATTTGAAGAATTTGGAGCATATCGCTACATTGAAACAGGAAATCAGAACACGAAGTTAACTATGGCCTCTCCTATACCTTGCGATCACTTTGACAGTTGTAGGAATCCTCCTACAGCTAAAAAGACGAAGTAATAATGACAGCAGAGACGATGGTGTTGCCATTAACCTACAACAAATCGACAGAAAGACCCGAGATCTTCTAAAAAGCCTACAGAGAGCTGAGGACAGCTCTGTTTAAAGGGGGGAGTAGTTATAGTAACGTAATATCCAGCACAACAAACGCGACATCCGCACATTCCATCCACGTGTCATATATCCGCACCACTAACTTTCCCACATGATTGTGATCGCACAGGCGATTCAGAGAAGCGTCTGGGTTCCAGCGTCAGATAACAGTTCTCGGAATCGTCTCGGCGAGCGTTTGTAAATCTGTTTTTAGAGTCAGTTTTTCTTGAACCATCTGTTCGCGCGTTGATGGCGAAAGAAAATACAGAAAACTAAAGAAAATTATAAAAGTTTATTAACGAAAAAAAGGTACAAAATTAATGCGGTATAAAACTAGCGGGAAGACGTCTGCATTCGTCGATAATAAAAACCACACTGCGGGTCATGTCTTTGGCGATGAGTTATCGTATGATGTGTTATCAGCTGGCCGCAACATTCCGCCCACCTTAAACAAATTGCTATTTGTTAAAAAAAAAAACGTTACTGCGAATCGTCCACAGGATTGGTATTAACTGATAGCAGCGGCGATATCTTGCAGATGGGGCGAGTTAAAGTTCCATCCGCCGTCTTCAGAACTACGACACGGACTCGTCCATCTGCTCCAGGTTGAACACTTGTGACTCGGCCGAGTCTCCACTTGGTCGGAGGCAATCTTTCGTCTCTCACCACTACGAGGTCGCCGACGAGGACATTGGAGCTAGATCGGTTCCATTTCGCACGCTGTTGGAGTTGAACGATATACTCCGAACTCCACCTTCTCCAAAAATGCTGGCGCATATTAGCCAACAGATGCGAGGTCGAGAGTTGACGCAGGCCTCAATCTCTGTTAACAGTGTTGTGAACTCTTCGTACGTAAGCAAATTTTCACCTAACGTTCGGCGTAAGTAAAATTTCATTCGCTTCACTGCAGCTTCCCAGTACCCACCCATGTGGGGCGATGCTGGAGGGTTGGAATTCCAACAAGTACCGTCGTCAGCGAGGTATTTTGCGAGATGTTCATCGTTGATCGCGTTCCTGAGCAAATCACCAAGCTCCTTCTCAGCACCAACGAAATTGGTGCCGTTATCGCTGAACAGTTCCTTGCAGTGCCCACGACGAGATACGAAGCGTTTGAATACGGCAATAAACGTTACTGAAGTTAAGTCGCTAGCGAGTTCTAAATGCATAGCTCCTGTTGCCATGCATATAAAAACAGATACGTACCCTTTGACAGACTTCGTACCGCGGCCCTTAGACAAGCGAAGGTTGACAGGGCCTGCAAAATCCACCCCAGTACGTAGAAAAGGTCGGCATGCGATCACGTGGGGCAGTGGTAGATCACCCATTAGCTGCTGCTGCGGTATGTGTGAATATCGTCGACATTTGACACACGTTCGGTATATCTGCCTGAGAATGTTACGTGCGCCAATGACCCAAAACCGACTTAGAAGCATAGCGTGCATCGTTTGGGGTCCCGCATGTAGAGCTATGCGATGTATGTCTTCACAAATAAGAATGGTAAGTCTTGCGGTTGGCGGTAGCAGGAGCGGATGCTTTTTGTCTTGTTGAAATGAAGAGCGACTTAATCTTCCGCCCACCCTCAGCAGTCCTTTCTTGTCCAAAAGGGGGTTTAGCCTGAAGAGTTTGCTTTGGCGGCTTACTGGTTTACCACCCTGTAGTCGTTGTATATCGTTGGCGAAGAAGAACCCTTGGGTGTGCTTTACCCAGAGGAGAAGGGCGTCATCCAGTTCCGTAAGCTGTAAATGTTTACTGGTGCGAAGGAGTGATTGATTTCCATGTTTGCGGTTTTCGACAGCAAGCCGTAAGTTGTACAGAAATCTCAAAACATACGCTGTGACGCGCTTTAGCTTCCTCAGAGAAGAGTACCGATCGATGAATTCCCCCATTGGCGGCGTTTGCGGTGTACTTGATATGTGAGAGGATTCGGAGCGCTGGTCGATATTTGTAGTAAAAATTTGCTGCGGGGGCCATGTAGACTCAGGTTGTTTCAGCCATGATGGACCATTCCACCATAAGGTGTGATCAGCTAATTGACGTGGTGGAACGCCCCGTGTGGCACAGTCGGCTGGGTTTTGTGCGGATTGTACGTGGAAACAATTCTCTGCTGGCACGACCTCTTGTATTTGTGACACCCGGTTTGCAACAAAGGTGCACCATTTGCCAGGGTGCTGTCGAATCCAGGCGAGGGTTACGCTTGAGTCGGTCCATCCAAAAACGTGTCGTATGTTAGTATGTAAAACAGGTTGACATGCTTGACCAGTTGAGCCAACAAGGCAGCGGCACATAGCTCCAAGCGTGGAAGAGACAATGTTGTTTACTTCAGCGGGGCGACTCTCGTCTTAGCCGTTAATAAATGAACAGATGCGTTGCCGTCGGGAGAAATTGTGCGGACATATACAGCGGCGGCGTAAGCGGCTTGCGATGCATCTGCAAACCCATGCAGGTCTGCTACGCCATTAGGGAAACCAAGGCCCACCCATCTCGGCACTTTGATTGCTGCGAGACTCGTGATCTGGTCCCTATAATGTAACCACTGTCGTTTTACTTCGTCCGGTACATTTTCATCCCAATCCAACTTGGGCTTCCACAAACGTTGAAATAACATCTTGGGTATGATTGTGGTTGGGGATAGCAAGCCCAGCGGATCGAACAATTTGGACGCATCTGAAAGCAAAAAGCGTTTAGTTAAATTTGTGGTTTCTACTTCATGCACCTGAACAGTGAATCCTAAGCTATCGGCAGATGGCTCCCATTGTAGACCGAGCGTTCGGACACTATCCGTTTCTGAGAAATTCAACGGCTGCACGTTTTCTCGTTGGTCGACTGGAATGGCGTTCTTGACAAGCGGAGAGTTGGTAGACCATTTTCGCAGGAAAAATCCACCTTTATTCAATATCGACGATACCTCGGCTTGAATTTGACGTAAATCTTCTTCCTCGAAGCAGCCAGTCAGCAGGTCGTCCATATAGAAATGGTTCATTATGACTTCCGATGCTTCGGGGTAGTTTTCACCTTCGTCAAGTGCTGTTTGTTGCACCGATTTTACTGCCAGGTACGCGGAAGAGGCGACTCCGTAAGCGACAGTTAGGATCCTTAAGTCTTTGATCTCATCGTCGGGAGAGTCACGCCAAACAATCCGTTGATAGTCCACGTGTTCTTGAGCGACTCGTACCTGGCGGTACATTTTGGCCACATCGGCACTCATGGCGAAGCGGTAGGATCTCAATCGAATCAGCGCTACAAATAGATCTGATTGCAGCTGCGGGCCGATCATCTGAGTGTCGTTGAGCGAAAATCCACTTGTTGTGCGACATGATGCATTGAAGACAACTCTTAATTTTGTTGTTGTGCTGGTTTCTTTAATGACGGCTCCGTGCGGCATGTAATAGTATTTTCCGAGAATAGGCGCTTCACTCACTTTTTCCATATGATTCAGCTGCAGGAACTCATGGATGAAATCTTTATACTGCGTTCTCAGTTGTTCATCTTTGGCAAAGCGTCTTTCCAATCGGAGTAAAGCGCGAACGGCAGCACTACGAGATTCGCCTAGCGGGCAGCCCGGCTTAAACGGCAGCTTGACCACGTATCGTCCATCCTCTTGACGAAAATGAGTGTCGTTATAGATTTTTTCGCACAGCTGATCTTCGACGGTTAGATGCTTTACCTCGGGGAGGGCTTCGACTTGCCAAAATCTGGAAACAGCTTTCGTGAGTGCATGGTCTGTGTACATGCAAATAGCCGTAGAAGCGGTGAAATTGGTGTGCGCAGTAGGAGCTGTGGAAGTGATGGATGTGGTGCATGCAGGCATTTCAATAATTTTTCCAAATAAAATCCACCCAAGTGTGGATTGCTGTGCAACAGGTGTGCCGACTGGGCCTTTGATGAAGCCAGCCTGGAGGAATTGCCCCATTTCGTCTGAGCCGAGCAATATGTCGACAACCGCTGGTGTATGAAATTGAGGGTCGGCTAACTTAAGCGTCTGGATGTG
The DNA here is from genome assembly GCA_951813785.1 of Criorhina ranunculi. NCBI lineage: Eukaryota > Metazoa > Arthropoda > Insecta > Diptera > Syrphidae > Criorhina > Criorhina ranunculi. Next base: position 9,476,035 of record OX638386.1, read on the forward strand.
TGGCCAGCAAGTTTTTAGAAGTTGAACTGGTGGTAAATTATTTGTTATTTTTCGAAGTACCTGCGCTCGAATCGTCGTGATGAAAGTTTGGTCATATGATGATAACGTAAGCACTACTTCCCCTTTAGAACTCCCAGCTGCGGTGCCACCTATTCCCTCGATAGTTGTTGAAGATGGTGATCTTTTTAGCTTGAGTCTCTGTGAGAGACTTTCGCTAATGAAGCTTATATGCGATCCGTTGTCGAACAGTATTCTGGCTGTTTGATACCTCCCTGATTGATCGGCTACCTTAACTATAGCAGTCCCGAGCAGCACTTGATATTTGACATGAGCGATACAGGATTGTACGAAATCTCTACTAGTGCTTGGCTCGATTGGTATTGATGACGTTTCTTGGTGCAACAGAAGCCGTGTTTTTTTGATAATTATACTCACTTCAGTCAAAAAAACGATCTATACTCACTTCATCCACAGTAGCAGCCGCACCAACCGATTGGTTTGCGGCTCGACTTCTTTTTCTTCGTTTGACAGTTTGCAAATGTCAAAACCGAGGAAAAGCAACAAATACGATCGGCTAAGAGCTAATTTATGAGATTTTTCACGCTCTGGTGGTCAACTTATGAAGTTCTATCCTCACTTGCTGCTACTGGGAAATTTATCCCCACTTGGTGTGTTGTTATTGCTTTGTGTGTAAAATCGTACTGGGCTGGGTATACAGCTATCAAAAAAACACGGCTAGAGTATGATGTCGCGCTTGGCACACCCGACATCCACTAACACTACGACATTTATTGCGGTCATGGCCTATTGACAGACAGTTAGTACACAGATTCTTCTCTTGAACGATTGAAATTCGTTTTGAGATTTCAAGAGAACGGAATTTGTCGCAACTATACAGTTGCTATGTTTTGCTGAACAGTAAGCGCATGTGTTTTGGCGAAATTTTAACGAAGGTGTGTATTGAGTTGGCGGGTCAGACGAAGCTATGGTGTGTAGTGAACCAGTTGTGGACTTTATTCTGCCTTTTGCTGATTGTGGTGGTTTGGCGTTGACCAATGTTTGATATGAGGATATCGCGTCCAACGAACGGCATCTGTTTTCCATAAATGCCACCAGTGTGTCGAAATTTGCAACTTCGTCGTTCGTTTGGGATAGTTCCCATTGCCGGTGAGTTTCAATATCAAGTTTGGACACAGTCAGATGCACCAACCAATCGTCCCAGTTTTTCACGGGCCTACCTAGTGCCTTTAGACTTTGGAAATGCTCTTGCGTTGCATCCAGGAGTGATTTCAGAGCAGTCGATGATTCGCCACTGACTTTTCTCAACGCAAATAATGCACGAAAGTGCGAGTCGATAATGATGCGCTGGATGTCGTAGCGCTTCTTAAGTAGATTCCAGGCTTGGTCGTAATTGGCATCAGTTAAAGGAAACCCTTTAATAACGTTAAGCGGTTCTCCCTGTAAGCTACAACGTAAGTAATGTAGTTTCTGGGATCCACTGAGTGAGCTTTCTTTATTAATGATAGACTCAAAGGCGTCGTTGAATGGTTGCCACTCTTTGGAATCGCCAGAAAAATGCGGAAGGGGCATTCTTGGTAGTTTTGCTTCTGCACGTGCTTGGAGTTTACCTTCGGATGTTGGTTGTGGCTTGTTGTTGAGGACTTCTAGCTTCTTGAGAGCACGCGTAAAGTTAGTAAAAACCTGGCGATACCATTCCTCCCCTTGTTCCCTTTCAGCTTCCTGCTCAAGTAACGCGTCAGCACCACACGACGACTCCACTCGGTCTTGAGCTTCGCTGAATTTCGACCATTGCTCAGACAGGATGCGTAGATAGCACTGTAGCTCCGCTTCGTCACAGGTTTCGGCTCTTTTTCTTGCGCTAAGAGACCGTTTTATCGCGTTTCGGGTGCTATCGCGTTTAACCACGTGGCTTATGTTGACTGTACCGCACGATGTCTGTATGAAACGTCACAGAGACACGAAAGGAAAAAAAGTGCAAAAACTAAACTATTTGTTCAACGAAAATTATTAAATATTTATGCGGCTACGAAGGACCATTGTTCGCGCGTTGATGGCGAAAGAAAATACAGAAAACTAAAGAAAATTACAAAAGTTTATTAACGAAAAAAAGGTACAAAATTAATGCGGTACAAAACTAGCGGGAAGACGTCTGCATTCGTCGATAATAAAAACCACACTGCGGGTCATGTCTTTGGCGATGAGTTATCGTATGATGTGTTATCAGCTGGCCGCAACACCATCGACATAGCACATAGTGCTAAAACCCATTTGAATTCGTTTGCCAAATAAGTTGTGTTGTAAATTTTGAATTCGTTTACCAAATAAATTGTATTGTAAATTTTGAATTCCTTTACCAAATAAATTGTATTGTAAATTTCGAATTCGTTTGCCAAATAAATTGTGTTGTAAATCTTGAATTCGTTTGCCAAATAAATTGTGTTGTAAATCTGGAATTCGTTTCCAAATAAATTGTATTGTAAATTTTGAATTCGTTTACCAAATAAATTGTATTGTAAATTTTGAATTCGTTTGCCAAATAAATTGTATTGTAAATTTTGAATTCGTTTGCCAAATAAATTGTGTTGTAAATCTTAAATTCGTTACCGAATAAATTGTGTTGTAAATCTGGAATTCGTTACCAAATAAATTGTGTTGTAAATCTGGAATTCATTTACTTATACTCAGCAGCCATCAACCAAAGTTCCTACAGTTAAACTTCCATTAGATATAGGCCTTAACGGCAATGTACAAGGTGGCGCAAAATTAATCACCCTATCGGAAGATGCTATAATTTTTGCAAATGGAGGCAAATTTCAGTTCTTCCTTGACATTTGTAAAGTAAACAGATACAAAATACACGTCAGCAAGACATGAATCGCTGTACTCCTAAAGACCGTGCGGAATAATTGCTTCGATTTTTTTGCGGAATAATACGTCGGTGGTGTTGGCGCAGTGTGAATTTCGGCGCAGATTTCCCTGTCGTCAGACACCAACAAGCACTACGACGTTTAGCCGCTCGCCTAGAAGAGTATGGGACAACACGAGATGCTGTCAGGTCCGGCCGGACCCGGAGCAGCCGTTCTGCTGAGAATATCGCAGCTGTGGTTGAAGATGTCGCAGAGACGACTACTGTGGACGGCGAGCGCTACAGAGCCATGTTCAACGACTTTCTCCTTCCTCAATTGGATGAATTGGGACTGGAGAACATGTGGTTCCAACAGGATGGAGCAACGGCGCATACTACACCAGCCAAAACCGAAATTCTGAGGGCTGCATTTCTGTGTCGCCTAAATTCATCAAAGCCATTGCCCTATCATAACATATTGTTTACCTTGAAATATGTTTTGCTTGGGTAATGGTTTGATGGGTCAAACAACAAAACAACTGAAGTGTCGAATTACCGAGTCAACTGACTGACTTTGGCACGAGCGGATTTCCCCGATGGATAGGTCAACGGGGAAATGCCAATCGTGCAATTTGATCCAGCTCGTTCCGACTGGGACTGGAGGCAAAGACGGAGTCTGAATTTGTCAACGAAACGCGGCGGTCTTTTATTTCCGAACCTCTACACGGCCACTAAGCCGATATCACTTTCTCGACTTAATGGAACAAAATTTAAGAAATCAAATAAACATAATCCAAAAGCAGAACCAAAGTTTTTCCTTCATAAAAAAAATTACAGCCAAAGAACATCGGATGACTAATTTTGCGCCACCTTGTACAACTAGTAGTGGACACCGGCGTGGAGGTAAGCATTATCACCGAAAAAGTTATCCTTCCCGAAACAAATATAAATAGATAAAAGATGCGTGTACATTACAAACACCATTTGGAATCGGTAAAACTATAGGAAGTTGCCAGGGAAACATCAACTTACGAACTAAAATGCCCTGCAACTTTCAAATAGTGCGTAGGATACCGGGATTATCCGACGACGGATTATTAGGAAATGACTTCATTTCAAAAAATTGTGATGTGAAGGGTCCTGAACAATTGCTAAAGTTTCCGTGTACAGAAACTAATCCTGAAGAATCCTGGAATAGCTGTTCGCCTAGACCTGAAGGATGAAATGCTCTGCTTATCACAAGAAATAGGCAATGGAGTCTTCCTGTCTAACAGTTTATTGCCCCAAGGCCAAAAAGCATTCCTAGGTGCACTAAATGAAACAGCAGAGCCCGTTAACCTTACTAAATATACTTTTCAACTGATTCCGGCAAAGGATTACCTAATAGTGCCCATAAAATCAGAAGAAAAGCTGAATAAAGAAACAAGTTCCTCAATTCAACACATGAGGTACCTGTTCCCAGACTCAGCGCTTCTGGATGACCCCAACAAAAACGCGCGGTTAAAACAAGATGAAAAAAAGGCTATAACAGACCTATCCAATGAATATAGGGTCATTCCACGAGAAATCGCCGAACCTATATGGGGAGCTCTGAACGACCCCCCTCCGATTTGGTTCAAAATTGGTGGAATAACTTTTTGCAGAATTTGATACAGATTGCGTGTAACGGAACTTCAAAGATTGGAAAAAAATCAAAAATCAAGACTTTTTCTATATTTCAAAAAAATCTTAGCTTTGGTCCTGCTCATCCGAACTTAATGATATATACCTCGTTGAATTCAGGAAAACATGAACTTTCAAGTTTTCAGCATAATTTTTATTTTCAGGATGAAGGACATTCCAGAATGTAAGCCCTACTCTGATGTACCCTTAGATTTCTTACCACCAATAAAAATTCGTGATAGAATTTCTAGTAAAATGCGATTTATCTGTCCAAAAGAATTTAAAAATACTCAATTCATCTATTATTTCACCAATTTACCAAAAATTCGATCACAAATTTGCGGGTAGTTCCCAAATACTCGTCCCATGGAAACTAGCAGTTTCCAATCAAACATATGTATGAACTTTTTATTTATTTTTATTAGATGAATCATAAAAATGTAACAAACATCAAATTATCAACGCATTATTGAGAGAAAATTTACCTTAAACTCAAAAATTCAGTAGGAAAAGATTAAAATAATTGATTTTAAAATGAAGACTCTCAAGATCGAAATAACTTGTTGCTTTCAGTTTAACAGAAAAATAAAGATTATTGAATTCCCTAAAAAATAAATCCTTCCGCATAACTTTGCAGTGAATATGACAGGAGCTATGGAACTTTTTATGGGTAAGAGTACATCAGCGTCCCCTTATAAACATTAAATTTGTTCATTTACCCGACTTTAAAAAATGATTTTGGCCGATCCCATGGAGATCCCAACTTGGAATTTGGACTGAAGATAGAGGATGAGTCCCTCCATAATATATAAAAAAATAAAAAAAATTAAAATAACTTTTTTTGAGTTATTTAAGGATACATGTTAAAAAGGACATTCTGGAATGTCCTTCATCCTGAAAATAAAAATTATGCTGAAAACATAAAAGTTCATGTTTTCCTGAATTCAACGAGGTATATATCATTAAGTTCTGATGAGCAGGACCAAAGCTAAGATTTTTTGAAATATAGAAAAAGTCTTGATTTTTGATTTTTTTCCAATCTTTGAAGTTCCGTTACACGCAATCTGTATCAAATTCTGCAAAAAAATTTCTGCCATAAGACTTGTTCCACTCAAAAGAGTAATTCCACCAATTTTGAACCAAATCGGAGGGGGGTCGTTCAGAACATCGGGCGAAGCTTCGTGGAATGACCCTATAGTGATATATTCCATTCCCACACAATATGACACACGAAATACCACTGATACAAGACCAAGCACCTTTTAATCAAAAGGTGTACAGATTTCCCAAAACACAGAGGCAAGTGATCAATGATCAACTAAAGGAAATGCTTGAAAATAACATAGTTCAACCTAGTGTAAACGTAGTGCAAACGCCTTACATGTCAATGCTCAGCGTTGGCCTGGCAACGCCTTTAAATTTAATTCTGACGTTTACCATTTCCTTTTTTTTACTTTTGTTTTGTCTCCTGAATTGATTCCTTTGTCGACCGTTGCGGTGTTAACACACAGTGTATATTTTAGAAAATAAAAGTTCAATTCACGAAAGTCTTGGTTTTCATTTCAAATCGCTCTTACAATATTCAGAAGTGGGATTGTGGCCCACAAAGTCGCCACTAAAAGAGAAAAAATGGACTGCAAAGACCTGAACATGGAGCAACTCAAACGACGGTGCAAGGAAAGAGGTCTTCCACTGCATGGGAAGAAAGCAGAATTGATTGAGTCGCTAGCAGAGTATCATCATCATCAGCAGGAGGAGCAAGAAAAACGTATGCGAGCGCTGGAAGAGGAAATGCCCCGGCTGAACGCCTGCGTTGAGGATCATCGTTCCACCTCGCCTCCACTCACGTCGGTATGTGCTCCTACGACGCAGGCATCGATATTTTCACCACAACGCAATATAAACGATCCTGTATCTACGCACAACACGGTATAGAAGCAAAATCCTTTGTCTGTGTATGCACGCAGTTCTTTTGTTGCGTCGGCGCCAGTCGAGTCGTCGAGAGTGAACGTTGGCTGCGATGAAAACGATGGCGATAAGACAACGAATGAAAGTAAATCGCAGAACAACGAAGCAGTTCTAAAACCAATCCACGTATACGGAAACGAAACGATTGCTTTCATCGACCCAGGGAGCGTTTATTCAGTGGTTAAGAAGTCTTTCTTCAAAAACGATAAAACGAAAATTCCTTGCCACGTTGTATTACGAGGATTTGCTGGCAGCGAATACGTTTGCGATTCCAAAGTTCGCACGGTCGTTGAACTGGACCAAATTCAACATGATTTAGAACTTCTGGTGGTCAACGATGAGCTCGTCCCGAATAACGTTCTTTTGGGACGCGATTTCCTCTGCCAAGGTGGCAAACGAGTGATCATCGAAGGAGTCAATTGTTGGATCGAAGAAGCGGATTCGGTAAAAACGAAGACAGTGCTGTCAGCTGTCCAAAAACAACGATTAACGGACATCCTCACTGAACATCCGAATTGCTTTTCTAAAAGCGTTCAGGAACTGGGAAAGTGCTCTACGGTGAAGATGAATATAAAAACAACGACGGATGTCCCGGTGAATCAAAAGCCGTATAGAATTCCATTTCCCAAACGTGAAGAAATGAGGCGCATCATTAACGAGTTGCTGGAGAATGACATTGTCCGCCCATCTTCCTCGGAATACGCATCACCAATAGTACTGGTGGGGAAGTCGAACGGCGAAACACGTCTCTGTGTTGATTTTCGCTTACTCAACAAAGTGACTGTCAAGGAGCCGTTCCCGATGCCACTTGTAGATGAGCTTCTCGCACGATCGTCTGGTAAGATGTTTTTCACCAGACTAGACCTAAGGATGGGTTACCACCAAATCGAGCTGGAAGAGAGTTCCAAGAAGCATACTGCATTCATTACCATTTCGAGTTCAACCGCATGCCTTTTGGTCTTGTCAACGCGCCGGCAGTTTTCCAAAAGACAATGAACCAAATATTATCTGAGGCCAACAACACGGATATCGTATGTTACTTGGACGACGTGGTCATCCCGACTAAGACCATCGAAGAGGGACTTGATCACCTACACCGTTTTCTCGAAGTTCTAGCATCTCATGGACCGACCCTGCGCTTGGACAAATGCGTATTTCTGGAGACTGAGTTTGATTTCTTGGGGCATCACGTTAAAGCTGGCAAAATTACACTAGGGCGACGAAAGGTTAATGCCATCAGCGATTTTGTGGTTCCACGTAACGTAACGGAGGTGAGAAGATTTCTGGGTCTCACCGGTTTCTTCCGCAAGTACATTCCCAAGTACTCATTAATTGCGGAGCCTCTAACGACACTGCTACGGAAAGACCAACCGTTCGAATGGAACGAGGGTCAACAACATGCGTTTGAGGAACTCAAGAAGAAGCTGATCAGCGAGCCGACTCTGACGTTGTACCAATACGAAGCCCTGCACGAAGTCCACACTGATGCTAGCCACGTTGGTCTTGCTGGTATCTTGCTGCAGTCTACGGATGGGAAATCTTGGCGGCCCGTATTTTACTTCAGCCGCGTGAGCGAAAGTACCACAGTTTTGAACTGGAGGTACTAGCAGTGGTGGAGTCACTGGAACGTTTCCGCGTGTATCTACTGGGAAAGGCGTTTAGAGATGCAACAGACTGTCACGCAATAACGACTACTAAGGCAAAAACGGAACTTAACGCGCGCATTGCACGTTGGTGGCTCAAGCTAGGCGAGTATAACTGCGAATTTTACCATCGGGCAGGGAAACGAATGACGCATCTTAGTCGCTCACCAGTGGAGGACGCAAGTCCAACTGAGCCAGCTGGATTTATCTTCAACGTCAACGAAGCTGAAGCGGACTGGTTACTAACAATCCAGTTACAGGATCCGACTTTAAAAGAAGTTCATGCTGTTCTGAAAGGACTTCGAAAATCGGAGCATGAAAGGCAATATCGACAAGACTACACGCTGACAAACCATCGTTTGTATCGCAAAACTGAACGCGGACTGAAATATGTTGTTCCAAAGACTTCGCTGGCGAATTGTGCGAGCTTATCACGACGAGTTGGGTCATTTTGGAATGGAAAGGACGCTGGAGAGAGTACGAAAGATGTTTTGGTTCCTGAAAATGCGCAAATATGTAAAGGACTATATATCATCATGTGTCTCGTGCTGCTATAATAAATGCAATGGTGGAAAAACTGAAGGACGAACGCATCTGGGTGAAATTACACCGATTCCTTTCCACACCCTGCACATGGACCATCTCGGACCATTCATCAAAAGCAGACAGGGAAATCAGTTCATCCTGTAATTGCTGACTCGTTCAGTAAATATGTTATCATTAAGCCAGTCCGAAATATCAAAACGGCTCCCGTGCTGCGGACACTAAGCGAAATGACAGCTTGTTTTGGGTTGCCACTTCGTGTGATAACAGATAGAGGAACTGCCTTCACCTCAAAAATTTTCGAGGAGTTTTGGAATAGTTATAATATCCAGCATGTGAAGACAGCAGTGCGCACTCCAAGGGCAAACGGCCAAGCCGAGCGGGTCAACCGCACCTTATTGGCGAGTCTGCGAACAACTGGTGGCAACGAACGGAATTGGGACGACAACGCCAGAAACATTCAATGGGCTATCAACTCTCAGAAAAACAAAACAACCGGATTCAGCCCAAATGAACTCGTTTCCAATTTCCGACTGAAGGACGTCACTAAAAATCAGCTAGCTCATGCCCTGCAATTGGATACTGTTTGTAACGAGGACAACGAAAGCAACGTGGATGACAACGATGATCCAATCGCCATCGATAAACATCAGGCAGCCTTAGACAGATTGAACGAGGAACGCGTTAAGTGGAAGGAGAGTTACGACAGACGACACGCCGAGACAAAGAAGTACTCTGAGGGTGACTTGGTAGTCTTGGAGCACGGACCAGGCGCAACTGGTACATCACGAAAGCTGGAGCCAAAGTACAAGGGACCGTTTATGGTGACGAAGGTTCTCGGCAGCGACCGGTATCTTGTCGAGAATATCGAGGGCATGACCAGTGCGAATCGTAAGTTCACATCAGTCTACGCTTCGGATAAAATGAAACCTTGGTGCGGAGTAATGTTGGAACTGGATGGCTTCTCCGACACTGACAGCGACGACAGGGAGGTGTTTGGTGATGAGACCATCGTGATCGAGGACGATCAGGATGCAGGAGCGGCCGAATTGTAAACAGTGCAAACGCAGCCTTACATGTCAATGCTCAGCTTTGGCCTGGCAATGCCTTTAAATTTAATTCTGACGTTTACCATTTCCTTTTTTTTACTTTTGTTTTGTCTCCTGAATTGATTCCTTTGTCGACCGTTGCGGTGTTAACACACAGTGTATATTTTAGAAAATAAAAGTTCAATTCACGAAAGTCTTGGTTTTCATTTCAAATCGCTCTTACACTAGCAAAAGCCCGTGGAATTCACCTCTTCTCGTAGTTCCGAAAAAGGCGGGCCCAGATGGTGAAAGAAGGTGGAGAGTCGTAGTTTATTTTCGTAAACTCAACGAAAAAACAATTGGCGACGCTTATCCCTTACCTCGAATGGAGGACATTTTAAACCAACTCGGTTATTCCTGCTATTTTTCCACACTCGATCTTGCCAACGGTTATCACCAAGTTCTAGTGGATCCTAAAGATTATGAGTTCATACGTATGCCCTTTGTATTAAAAAGGGCTCCAGCTACCTTTCAAAGACGGATGAACTATGTTCTAGCAAGCAAATTTTCCACTTTCCCGAACAATAAAACAAATACAGTCTTTCTTGGGGCTCGGTAATTACTACCGTAAGTTTATACCTCAATTTTCTTAAATAGTGCGACCCCTTACAAACCTCCTCCGCAAGGACGTAAAGTTTACGTGGACCGAAAAATGTCAAAATGCATTCCAAAAAATGTCAAAATGCATTCCAAAAAATTAAAGTCTCACCTCCTCTTCTAATTAAAGGAGCTGTTAGCCAACTTCCGGTGTTACCTCCTAGGTCGCAAATTTACTGTATATACCGATCACAAGCCCCTAAAAGGCATTTTCGATGTCAAAGATCCTACAATCCGCCTCGTACGATTCCACCATTAATTATCGGAATTTGATTATAGAATTGAGTACAAACCAGGCAAATATAATACCAATGCCGATGCTCTCAGCCGTATTCCGCAGGAAACTTTGTATAAGAACGCACCCACAATTGAACATATAATCCAAGCGCCTGACAATAGGAGTGTTTTTTTGCAAGCGTATATACGCTTAATTTTCAATTTGCATGTAAAATACACTAACAACAAAACCTATATCCGCTTAATTAAGCGAGGATAATTATCGCCGCTTGTGAAATAAGCGCGGATAAAAACAATGCTTCCAACCATTATTTTCTATGTGTTATCGATGATTTGCTAAGAAACGTCATACAATTCATCCATAAATTAATTTTATTTGACAATTGACACTAAAAAAAAAAAAAATTAAAAATTGTCAAAACCTTGATATGAGTCTGGCAAAAAATTAAACGGCTGAGAACAAAAAATGGAAAATTGTAATTTTTGTATGTGCATACAAGTTAACGAAAAAATTATCAAATCGGAAATGCTGACCAACAGCGAAACAATTGCAGCCAACAACACCTGCCGCTTCATGTTCCACACGCGCAAAGACGAACACGAAGGAATGCAGCGGTGTCCGATGTCCGGTGCCAGACGACGAAACGAACAAAAGTGCGATCGTGGGAACCAACAGGCGAAGATTAGATGTAATTATTTTTAAGGCATAGTTTTTGTATCAGTCATCGTTTAGCCGTGAAGGCGAAATAAAGATTTTTTTTCGAAAAATAATAAAATAATTTAATTGGCGCCCGAACAGGGACCCAGGAATGGTAATTAAAGTGAATAGTCCTAAAGTAGTACGAAACTTTAATAAAAAATAAATAAATAAAAATCGAAGTGAATACCTCAATAGCTAAGTGCTTCGTCGCGACCGAATTTTTCTGGGGTACCCCAAATCAAAAACATTAGAATCAGTGCGTGGAGAAAAGAGGCCCCTCAGTAACCGCCCTCAGTGAAAACTAAAAAGGACGAAGGAACAGGAAGCTGTGTTGCCAGCCGCTCCACACCACAAAGGAATCATCAACCAGACGACGATGGAGTTCCTGATTTTAGTGTTGTAAATCTAGTGTTAAGTAAGAGAAAAAAAAGGAATTCTAACTAAAGAAAAAAAAGATTTAGAATAAATATAAAGTTAAATAAAAGTTCAAGTGAAAAAAAACCAATTTGAAAAAAAGAAAGAATTCCAATTTAAAGAAAAAAAGAAGAATTAGTATAAATATAAAGTTAAATAAAAGTTAAAGTGAAAAAAACCAATTTGAAAAAAAAGAGAATTCCAATTTAAAGAGAAAAAGAAGAATTAGTAAGGGTATTCACTTAAACTGATAAATTTACGCATCTCGTAATTCTGTAAATTTAAGAGGTGCTTTAAATGAGCAACCCTCGGAAACAAGCTGCGTAATTGAATCTGCTGTTCTGCAACTGTCATCCAAACATAAAATGCAGAAAATTAGTGAAAAGAAAAAACATTAGATTGTTTAAAGATACTGCGATACAAGATTTATTAATATTGGAGATATTTGGCGAAGGTAACAGTTGTAATTTCATTCAAATGTGAATGTAGTTTGACAGCAGCACAATTTTTGACAGCAGTTTAATTTTACGAGGGTGATTTCCGAGCCCAAATTGTCGCAGAAAATTACGAGGCTCGCGTAAATAAATTTTCATATAAAATTTGACAGATCATTTACGCGATGGTAAATTTTTACGGTTTACGAGTTTAAGTGAATACCCTTAGTATAAATATTAAGTTAAATAAAAGTTAAAGTGAAAAAGGAAAAATCCAATTCGAAAAAATTCCAATTTTAAAAAAATTAGAACAAATATAAAGTTAGAGAAAGGTCTTAATCGAAAGGAATAGGAATAATTAGAACAATTATAAAATCAAATACAAAGTTAAAGTTGAAGTTAGTGAGCCAAAATAGTTGTTATGCCAGAGAGTAACTTAATTAAACCCAGTGTCTTTTCCCACCTGTTTGATCCCAATACCAGCAGTAGTAGTTCTAGCACAACGAATAACCCAAGCGCGCAAACTAGCAGTTCCACCTCAAACGTAGCGTTAAACCCAGATTTGGTAAAATTAGTAAGCGAGTTAGTTATCAGTACAGTGCAAAAATTAAATAACCCCTTCGTTGACTCAGACGACATAGACCAACCGATCGACTTTTCCATGAACCCAAATGACGTTGTCAAGGTGCCGGATATTGTTAAGTGTTTAAGAGAATTCTCAGGTAGACCAGGCGAGTTTAACTCGTGGAGAAAAAGCGTCGACCGAATTTTTACAATGTATGACAATATTAAAGGCTCATCGAAATATTACCCTATGCTTCATATGGTTCGCCATAAAATAGTCGGCAAAGCCGATACAGCCCTGGAATCTTACAGGACGCCCTTAGACTGGAATAAAATAAAAAAATGTTTAATGATGCATTACTCCGATAAGCGCGACATTGGTACCCTCGAGTACCAGATGACGAGCCTAGCCCAACGTAATCAGACCATTACCGAGTTTTACCAACAGGTCTACCAGCATCTTTCGCTGATATTAGATAAAGTAGCTTGCCTAGATCTGAGCGAAGAGTCTCTAGGAGCTATGACCAACTCCCATCGAGACAAAGCGTTAGACACTTTTATGCGGGGTCTAAACGGCGACCTACCTCGTCTACTTAGTATTCGAGAACCAACTACTTTGCCACAAGCCCTGCATATGTGTCTTAAACTCGACAACATGACATACAGAATGCACTACGCGCATAATAGTCAGGCAACCTTCAAACGTATTACACCCCCAATACCCTCTAGATCGAATCATCAAACGCACCGATAACGAAAAACCCATTCTATCCTGAGTTAGCACATATCCCTCAAGTACCAAGACGAAATTTTCAACCAAGACCCAAATATTTCCCTCCAAGGCAACCATATCAATTCCTCCAATATAACTCACCAAACAACAATCGCCCACCTTTACCACCAAAACCACGGGCAGAGCCGATGGAGCTGGGTTCGATCCAATCACGCAACCTTAATTATCAAAATAGGCCTAACTATCAGCAAAACTATCAGCAAAATTACCGTCAACATTTTCAACCTAACTACACCCAAAAACGCCAAGCGTCTCAACAAATTCACCCACCAAACAAATTACAGCGTACCTACTATACCGAGACAACTTCCGCTTCGAAGGAAAATGACGACTCCCCTACCGAAAGTTACGACCCCAACCAAATTTTAACAGACAAAGACTTCGAAGAAAATCTGATCGAATACATTGAACCGGCAGAAGGAGAGGAAATCGAATATCCAAACGAATCCGATAATATAAATTTTTTAGATTAAACTACTCTTCACTCTCGTATTTCAAATATAGAGCGAAGAGTGGAAAATTACTAAAATTCTTACTCGACACAGGTTCGAACAGAAATTACATTAAGCCTCTCTACATATGCAACCCTATTATAAATAATAAAGAATTTTTTGCAAACTCTGTAGGCGGAAAAGTCAAAATCACGCACCATGCAAATCTTAATATTTTTGGACCCCACATCGGACAGTTAAAATTTTTTATTCTTCCTGGTCTGGAAACTTTCGATGGGATCATCGGAAATGACAGTCTCAAGGAACTCAGTGCCGTCATCCAGAAAAAATACAAATTCCCATTAAAACAACTAGAATCAGAATCTGTCAACAATATTAGAGCCTCTCATTTATCACCCGAAGAAAACATCTATCTTAGAGAAATACTCAAATCATGCCCAAATCTATTCTCCGATCCCGATGAGAAATTCACTTGCACCACGAAAGTGAAAGGGGGAATCAGAACAACCACCGATGACCCAGTCTATACAAAGTCATACCCGTACCCTATGGCCCTTAAAGCCGAAATCGATAGCCAAATTAGAGATCTTTTGCGCGATGGTATCATACGACAGTCTAAATCTCCATACAACTCACCCGTATGGATAGTAAGCAAGAAGGAAGACGCTTCGGGAACTAGGAAATACAGAATCAGAATGGTAGTGGATTACAGGAAGCTCAATTCGGTAACGATCCTGGACCGTTACCCTATTCCTGAAATCAACGAAGTCTTGTACAACTTAGGGAAAAACAAATATTTAACCATTATAGACTTGAAGAGTGGTTTCCACCAAATTCCATTAAAGGAATCGGACATGGAAAAAACTGTGTTCTCGGTTAATAACGGAAAATACGAGTTCACCCGACTTCCCTTTGGGCTTAAGCACGCACCCTCCATTTTTCAGCGTTCCCTCGATGATATTCTACGCCAACATATCGGTCGCCGATGTTATGTCTACATCGACGACATCATCATATTCGGTAAAAATAAAGAAGAGCATTTTCAGAATCTCCAAATCGTGTTTAAAACCCTCGAACAAGCGAACCTCAAAGTACAACTCGATAAGTGTGAGTTTTTCAAAACAGAAGTAGAGTTTCTAGGATTCATCGTTTCTCAAGAAGGATTCAAAACCAATCCGAAAAAAGTACAGGCTATCGTAGACCTCCCACCGCCAAAGACTTTGAAGGACTTAAGATCCTTTTTCGGTATGTCAGGGTACCACCGGCGTTTTATAAAAGGCTACGCAAGTATGGCCAAACCCCTGACATCCCTTCTGAGAGGGGAAGATGGACGTCTGTCCAAACATCTTTCAAAAACTAGAGTAATCTCTTTTAACGACGAAGCAAGAGATGCATGGAACAAGATAAAAAATGCTCTCGTGTCGGAAGAAGTGTTGCTTTCCTATCCCGATTTTCAGAAAAGCTTCGAATTAACACCAGATGCCTCCAACTATGCTTTGGGAGCAGTCTTATCACAAGAAAAGAAACCCATCATATTTTTATCTAGAAGTCTTAACAAAACCGAAGAATCATATGCTACCAACGAGAAGGAGATGCTTGCCATCATCTGGGCACTCACTTCTCTTAGAAGCTTCCTATACGGATCCCGTAAAGTAAAAATATACACCGATCACTAACCACTCACTTATGCGCTGAGTAATAAAAATGCCAATTCCAAAATGAAACCCTGGAAAGCGATCTTGGAGGAATACAACCATGAACTAATTGGGTCATTCCACGAAAAATCGCCGAACCTACATATATGGGGAGCTCTGAACGACCCCCCTCCGAGTTGGTTCAAAATTGGTGGAATTACTCTTTTGAGTGGAACAAGTCCTATGGCAGAAATTTTTTTGCAGAATTTGATACAGATTGCGTGTAACGGAACTTCAAAGATTGGAAAAAAATCAAAAATCAAGACTTTTTCTATATTTCAAAAAATCTTAGCTTTGGTCCTGCTCATCAGAACTTAATGATATATACCTCGTTGAATTCAGGAAAACATGAACTTTCAAGTTTTCAGCATAATTTTTATTTTCAGGATGAAGGACATTCCAGAATGTCCTTTTTAACATGTATCCTTAAATAACTCAAAAAAAGGTATTTTAATTTTTTTTATTTTTTTATATATTATGGAGGGACTCATCCTCTATCTTCAGTCCAAATTCCAAGTTGGGATCTCCATGGGATCGGCCAAAATCATTTTTTAAAGTCGGGTAAATGAACAAATTTAATGTTTATAAGGGGACGCTGATGTACTCTTACCCATAAAAAGTTCCATAGCTCCTGTCATATTCACTGCAAAGTTATGCGGAAGGATTCATTTTTTAGGGAATTCAATAATCTTTATTTTTCTGTTAAACTGAAAGCAACAAGTTATTTCGATCTTGAGAGTCTTCATTTTAAAATCAATTATTTTAATCTTTTCCTACTGAAACTCAAAAAGTTTAAGGTAAATTTTCTCTCAATAATGCGTTGATAATTTGATGTTTGCTACATTTTTATGATTCATCTAATAAAAATAAATAAAAAGTTCATACATATGTTTGATTGGAAACTGCTAGTTTCCATGGGACGAGTATTTGGGAACTACCCGCAAATTTGTAATCGAATTTTTGGTAAATTGGTGAAATAATAGATGAATTGAGTATTTTAAAATTCTTTTGGGCAGATGAATCGCATTTTACTAGAAATTCTATCACGAATTTTTATTGGTGGAAGAAATCTAAGGGTACATCAGAGTAGGGCTTACATTTTCTGCATCTTTACGGATATTAGATATATACCTGCTCCGTATAGCTGTTTTTTCTCAGGATAGTCCCAAAAACCTCCTCTTAATGGATGTGGATCTGAATACATGACACCCTGCATATTACGATATAATCCTGAACAAGTTCCGAGTTCACTATAGATTGATATTAACAGAGTGCATGTAAACCAAGTCCACGACTTCTAAAATAATGGAAAATGAGAAATGTACAGTTACAAACACTAGTCATTGAAGAAATCAAACAAAAAAAAAGTGCAGTGACGTTTTTTTTTTCAACAGTTATAAGCACACGTATTAGATGTGACGAATATGAGAAGCCTACCCTAATAAACATTAAATTTGTTCATTTACCCGACTTTAAAAAATGATTTTGGCCGATCCCATGGAGATCCCAACTTGAAATTTGGACTGAAGATAGAGGATGAGTCCCTCCATAATATATAAAAAAATAAAAAAAATTAAAATACCTTTTTTTGAGTTATTTAAGGATACATGTTAAAAAGGACATTCTGGAATGTCCTTCATCCTGAAAATAAAAATTATGCTGAAAACTTGAAAGTTCATGTTTTCCTGAATTCAACGAGGTATATATCATTAAGTTCTGATGAGCAGGACCAAAGCTAAGATTTTTTGAAATATAGAAAAAGTCTTGATTTTTGATTTTTTTCCAATCTTTGAAGTTCCGTTACACGCAATCTGTATCAAATTCTGCAAAAAAATGTTTGCCATAGGACTTGTTCCACTCAAAAGAGTAATTCCACCAATTTTGAACCAAATCGGAGGTCGTTCAGAACATCGGGCGAAGCTTCGTGGAATGACCCAATTTATAAACCAGGAACTCCAAACGTAGTTGCAGATTCACTGTCCCGTCCCCCGAATACACAAATCCTATCCCTTACACCTACAGAGCATAGCGACGAGAGTTCAGCTCAAAATCTAATCCGAAGTGTCGAAGTCCCTATCAATGTATTCAAAAACCAACTTTTTATAAGGCTAGACCAAACCTCCACCTACCAATTCAAAATCATTTTCCCAGGCTATCATCGCCATATCATAACCGAGCCCGAATACTCCAAAGAAAAACTTACAGAGATTTTAAAAAGATACCTTAACCCTTCAGTCATTAATGGATAATTACAAACGAGAGAATTATGGGTTTAGTTCAAGAAGTTTACCCACTCCATTTCAATAATTATAAAGTAAGATTCATACAAATTCAAGTCGACGATATCTCTAACGAACAGGACCAGGAAAACATCATTGTCACGAACAAGAAAACCGACTACAGATACTAGAAAGATATTACTTTGCCGGCATGGCAAATAAAATAAAGAGGATTGTTAGAGTTTGTTCAGTGTGTAAACTAAATAAATACGAAAGGCACCCTAATCAGCCTAAACTAAACGAAACCCCTATGCCAAATTTCCCTGGACACACGGTCCACATCGACATTTTCTCTACAGAGAAGAAACTAATAATGACCGCTCTAGACAAGTTCACGAAGTATGCGCAGACAAAAATACTTACCGGTAAATCCATAGAGGACGTTAGACGGCCACTTAGAGATCTTATATTTTTCTTCGGCGTACCCAAATCCATCGTCATCGATAACGAACGGTCTCTGAACTCGACATCCATATTATTCATGATGAAGGACGAGTTGGGAATAAATGTCTTTACGACGCCCCCTTACAAAAGCGAGACAAATGGGCAAGTCGAGAGATTCCACTCGACCCTATCGGAGATAATGAGATGTCTGAAGGAAGACGAAACGCACAGAGATTTCGAAGAACTTTTAGAGAAAAGCGTCAATGAATACAACCACAGCATACATTCCACAACGGGAAAAAGACCCGTAGACCTATTTTTCGGTCGTAACGTAACATTCGGACCTGACTACTACGATAGAACACGGCAGAATAACTTACAAAAACTTTTACAGAAACAAAAAACCGACCTTAAACATCATAACAAAAAGAGGCATGAAATTAAACAGTATTTACCAGGACAGGTAGTGTACGTCAGACAGAATAGACGACTAGGGACTAAACTTTCTAAAAGATATAAAGAAGAGATAGTTAGGGAGAACAGGAACACTACAATAACTACGGAATCAGGAAAAATCGTCCATAAGAGTCACATACGCAACTAGAAAAGATTTTATTTTTCAGCTCAATCCTCACTATCACCAGAGGCGAAACTCAGATCCTGGATTATTCTTATCCCCAATTAATCACGCTAAGAACTGGAACGGCAAAGTTACAAACCGGTAATTTTAAATTGATCGATATCAACTTATACCAAAAATTAATTGACGACATACAACTGGTAATTAATCAAAACATTAGTACATACGAGATCCTCTACCCTTACCTTTCACACGAAATATCCCAAATACAAAGCTACCTAAATCGACTCAAACCCAATACAAAACCCAAACGCTCTCTGGACTTTACCGGAAGCGCATGGAAATGGATTGCTGGCAATCCCGACCATGGCGACTTCCAAGTTATAAACGATAAAATAAATAATCTAACGGGTGGTTAAATTTTAAGGGCCGATGTTGAATGTGAACCACACCTAAACGTCAAGTTTTTTTCTGCATTTCATTTGACATTTCTCAATTTCAGACTAACTCAATCTGAACCATGGAAAGATACACATTCGAGCAACGCGTTAAAGTTATTCAGGCTTATTATGAAAATGGGCGTTCAAATCAAAATGCATATCGTGCACTTCGTGATTTTTTCTGTCAATTTAATCGTCCAAATGTGCGTACAATCGGAAAAATCGTGCAAAAATTTGAGCAAACCGGGTCTGTAGGAGATGTGAAAACACCAGTGCATGCTCGTACAGCTCGTACTGCAGAAAATATTGCTGCTGTTCGCGATAATGTGGCTGAAGTGAAATGAGGCCAGTCAGACAGTTACTGTGAATGGTGTTCGCTATCGTGAGATGATAACGAACTTTTTATGGCCCGAATTGGAAGATATGGATGTGGACGATATGTGGTTTCAACAGGACGGTGCCACTTGCCACACAGCTAACGAAACAATGGCTCTTTTGCGGTAGAAATTCAATGGCCGTGTTATCTCACGTCGTGGCGATGTTAATTGGCCGCCACGATCATTCGATTTGACACCGTTGGACTTCTTTCTTTGGGGTTATTTGAAAGAAAAGGTGTACGTCGATAAGCCAGCAACAATTCAAGAGCTAAAGGATGAGATAATTTGGCACATTAACGGCATAGAACCTCAATTATGCCTCAGCGTCATCGAAAATTTGGACCATCGGATGGAGGTGTGCCGCCGAGGTCGCGGCGGGCATTTGGCCGATATTTTGTTCCATACATAATTGAACCATACCAATATTATCATAATAAAAAGAAATGACAATAATTTCCTAAATAATTTGTTTTATTCAAAATCAACATCGGCCCTTACAACTTAACCACCCTTTGTTAGAGAATAATAACGATCGAGTGCTTGTTAACAGATTATCTGTCGAAAAGATTAATGAAGTAAGTAACAAATGTAACGAATCAGATATTAAAAATGTCAAAAACAAGTGACAAAGTTAAAAATGATTTAATAACGAATGTTAAGTATAAATTAGAGCTCTTAAAAGAAGAAACTGTTAATATCGACTATGCAATTCATTGGGCGAAAGCCGGAATGGTAAACTCCTATATCTTGTCAAGTTCAGATAACTTTATAAACAAAATTTTATACGAGTCTTTATTAAAATGCGAAAAAAAATTTTTTGGAATAATTTCGAACTGTCAAACTTATAATAAATTGTCTATTTGTAGCTATAAGAATATTGTAGACATTACAGATTCGCCATGCATCCCAAATCTACTACGAAGCCAACCACCGGTCTGCACTCAAGTAAATAATCAACATGTACCAGTGGTCGAAGAAATCTCTCCAGGGGTCCTTCTCCTCAATCAATATCATGGTAAAGTTTCGATCAGCGGTAACGAGATAAATTTGAACGGTACCTTCATCATCCAATATTACAACACAACCGTAACAATTGAAAATCAGACCTACACCTTCAACGAAGTTTCGAAAACCAAACACCTACCTGCGCTAATGCAGCTGACATCTAAACAAGGGAAATTCGAAGAACTCCTATCGCTCGAGATGATTAAGGATCTCCACATCGACAATATCAAGAACATAAAATTACTAGAGCCTAAAAATAAAACTAATTAATGTCGTTCTAGCAACTCTAATAGTGATGCTAATACTTTTCGTCATGCTAAGATCACGATTACCAAAAACATCGCAACCCACTCAAGTAATCATAGGAGCGAACGCAAATTCTCAACCCATAGCATTGGAACCAACATCCGAGCCCTCCGGTAAAACAGCACAAGAACCAGCATCACGCAGAGTTTCCAGAATCAGCCAAATACCACTGTTCTAGCAAATCCATCGATCGAGGACGATCAATCTAAAGGGGGAAGAGTTAACGAAAAAATTATCAAATCGAAAATGCTGACCAACAGAGAAACAATTGCAGCCAACAACACCTGTCCGATGTCCGGTGCCAGACGACGAAACGAACAAGAGTGCGATCGTGGGAACCAACAGGCGGAGATTAGATGTAATTATTTTTAAGGCATAATTTTTGTATCAGTTATCGTTTAGCCGTGAAGACGAAATTAAGATTTTTTTTCGAAAAATAATCATAAAATAATTTAATTTACATACATATTCCTAGGTACAAGAAAAACAGAAATACACACTTATTAGGTGTGCGTATGCTCTGTATTTTCCATTCTTATTTGTATTTTATCCAAATTATTTTCAATTTGTTAGCAGCTGACTGTCACAAATGTCATAAATGTTATCTGTGCTGCCAAATTTTAATAATGAATATTATTAAGCGCCGATGATCGTTTTTTTGTGCAATTATAATTTAAGCGTAAGCGTTGCAATAGAAAAAAAATTATCAGAAAACGAAACCAAGAACCAGAAGGATTTAATAGAAAGACCTCCGGATAGCCGTGAAACTCAAACCGAAATCCCCAATGAAACACATTTCAATAGTAAAACAAACATAGAAGTAATCACAAGCCTTGAGGAAATTGAAACAATATTAATAGACTATCATGATTCCCTTTTCGGCTGACACCAAGGTGTGGTGAAAACATACAAAAAAAATTCGTAAAAAATATTGGTGGCGGCATATGCTTAGAGATATTAAGAAACATATTAAACGATGCAAAAAAAAAATGCCAATGCTTCGAATGCCAATGGTCATTACATATATTGCCGAAAAACCTTTCGATTGCAATGCACTACCGAACGCTGAGGCCCAAACAGTCGCTCAAGTGGTTTTCGATCAAATAATAACACGGATAGTTACAGACCAAAAAACTAATTTCCTCAATGATCTATTCAAAGGGTGCATAACCCTGCTTAAAATAAAGAAATTGCAAACATCAGCGTACCATCCCCAGTCAAACGATGCATTGGAAAGAGCCCATCGGCCACTGGTGGCACATTTACGCACTTCAGTTGACGAGAACCCTAAGTCCTGGGACCAATACCTCAGAGCGGCTGTATTTGTGTATAATAACAGTGTTTATGACAGCATTTAACTAACACCAATGGATTGCCTTTATGGCTTTTCACCTGATATCCCATCTAACTTAAAAAGAGAACCTGAACCACTTTTTAACCACGAGAGTTATTGCCATCTGTTGAAATATAAACTCCAAAACACATACTCAATAGCCTGGGGTAATTTGCTAGCAAGCAAACACAGATCAAAAGCGTACTACGACAAAATAATCAGACAGCACACTTTTCATTTAGGCGATCAGGTGCTCCTGAAAAGCGAAAATCGAAAGGGCAAATTAGCACCTATCTGGAAGGGCCCATACCCTGTTACAGCGGTAAAGTTAGCACATGTTGCAAATTGCAATATCAGCACACGCACCAAAGCGAATTTTGCAAGCTGGTTTATCAATTCAGGTGAATGTATAGTATTTCGTCTGGAATACTTTCCCATGCGCAGGTATTGACGAATCAGCAGATTTTAGTTACTTATGCGCGGGTATTGACGAATCAGCAGATTTTAGTTATAAATATAAGTGTAAAACCAAATTGTATTCAGATTTAAGTTGGGAACAATAAAGAGACCTTGTCTCATCGAAAATATTATATTTTTTTATAATTTACGACGGTACATTTGTTAACTGTAACAGGGCTTGTCAATACAACCATAAAAGTGGGTAGAAAACAATCTGTTGTGCACAACAACCGCCTAAAACCATATTACGAATAGGGGAATAACCAGCACTTCCTCCTAAATTTCTATGGTTTAGTTCACAATAACCAAATCAGTCAAAATAAATTCAAATCGTTACGCAGGGAAGTTCCCAGGAAACCCCTAGTATGCTCACTTACACTACCAAAGCCATTTCAGTTATTGTAAATTAGAAAAAGGAACTATTCTTCATAATAATCCGAATAATTTAATACTTAATCGAAAAATATATCAAAAAAAAAAAATTTAAAATTGACATGTGAAAATTTTTTTATATCAGCTTGATGTTAGTTGATTATATTAATAGAAGATTATAATTGTAATCGTACTTAATCGAAAAAGAAATATAAAAAAAAAACAAGAAATAAATAAGAGAAAAATAATTTCAATGCGTATTCTATGTAAAATTGCTGTATAAAAATAAAATAAAAATAAAAACAAATAATAAACAACAACGTTATACATTTATAGTTAAGATCATACCTAAATGAAAAGTAAATAATAAAAAAAAGCAACAGTATATATTTATATATCTATGATGTAAACTTTTGTCAATTAAAAAAACAAATAATGAATGACATTATTATAATTATAATTGTACTGAATCGAAAAATAAAATTTTTAGAATTATATTAACAACAAAAAAAATAAAAATTAAATAAAAAAATAAATAAAATATACATAAGTTTAAATAATTCAGTTTTGTAATCAGTTAGAAAGTAAAGGCTGAACTTGAATTGAAAAAAAAAAAAACTCATTCGTCCGAAATTGTCGATGATCCCCCTTCTTTTTGCAAAACGGTGAATAGTTTGAGAATTAATCCTCTTCTAAGAATAATTCTCTTTTAAGATGGAAATACATCTGGCAACTCCGCTAGGTAACTAACGCTCAAAGTGAGTCAGTGCTAAAATTAGCTGTATTTTACTATCGCCGATGATCCATATAGATCATTGATTTGTATGCATTACAACAACAACACAGGATCCTGCTATTGATCAAGATCAATTTTCCTGATCTAAAAATTAGTTTTAGTTCTAACAAGTAGATGGCATTTGCTATCCTAAATTTGGGAAGCACTGATTAGTTACGACAAAAGCTCTCGTTAGAACAAAAGAGAGGTGTAGCAACCATCTCTTTTGTTCCTCTGTTAAAAAACTGACAATTGACAGCTGACTTCAATTTTTGTTAAGTAAAGGCTAAAACCCTCCATAGTTAAGGCGCAAAATGATCTAAGTTGTTTTATTATCCTGTGAAGATCCAGATCCAGATCCGGGAATAATAAAACACGGCTATTATAATCTTTTTATCAACTTAAACATCCTAAACAATTTTTTCAAATTCGCTAAACAAAAGCGCTCTTCAACCTGCACCAGAAAACACCAAAGTACAACCGGATACCAACGTTGGAAGTGTATTTTGAAAGGTGAGGAGTATTTTTTACCAACCTAACAAAATCCCTTATTCTTTGTTCGCTATCAAATCCACTCACTAATTGGACTTTGACCCGAAAGCAAACATAGAATAGAACAACAGAACAATAACCACAACAGCTGCGCTCGTAGTGGTTTGTGTCTTAACTAAGCTTGGCCACCATTGCCAACTTGGTAAAACACAGCCCGCAGCCTAGAAGGATGCTACATTACTTCCACTTAAAAATCCAAACAGGAAAGTTACTGTTGCGACCTATATCTAACTAATAATCTTAAGCAATAAGATGAGTGTCCTCAGGTCGCCCCCAATGGGGAGCGATAACGTACTACTAGCTAATAGCTTATACAACGTCTATATTACCACCATGACGACGACAACGACAACTTCAACTAGTTACATCACTACGCTTGCAACAGCAAGTGGATCTACAACAGTATCAACCAATTATGGGAGATTGATAACGTCTCCAAGTACTACCAACCCACTGCATATACATATATCGCGAGCCCTTAATGGCGAACCCAGAAGAATTAAGCAAATTCTCAGTACCAACCAACGCTACTCCAGCAGAAAATCAAAATACTATACGCCAAAAGAGAAACAAAATACAGAAAGTAAAAACAACAAGAAGTTCGGATCGAAGAATCAATCAACCCTCAACTACTGGCTAAGTAAGCCGAAAGAAACAGTCTCCTCCAACCGATTTGACCTTCTCTCAACAAACGACGCTCCGATGAATACACAAAAGAAACCGAAACCCAAAAGGAAAAGGAACCTCAAAACGGCAACCAACACGGTAAAACCAATAAACCACCTCCAATTTACGTACAAGGTGTTGAATGCATCAAGACTCTAAACAACGCACTCAATGAAGTGGTTAAACAAAATTACGAGCTAAAAGTTCTAACAAACAACGAGATCAGAATTCAACCCAATGACTCTACCAACTATACCGCTTACTAAAATGCTACGACAAAAAGATACAAAATATTATACATATAAGCCCAAAGAAGAAAGAGGGTTCAAAGTAGTGCTGCGTAACATGCATCCCTCTGCTGATAAAGAAGAAATCAGAAATGAACTTGGAGAAATGGGTCACATAGTCACTAACATATATAACATCCAACAAAAAAAACACTAAAAAGCCACTGCCGCTCTTCTCCAAAGAATTTAAAAGCGATGCAAGCAACAAAAACATCTATAACATTAACTATCTTCTTCGATGCAGAGTATCCTTCGAACCACCACATCTCAAAAGGACTATATCCCAATGTACGAACTGCCAAAAATATGGCCATACGAAAAATTACTGTAAAGTGAAGTGTGCGTTATGCGAAGATAACCACACAGCAAATTACAAAGGCTGCGAGATCTACAAAGCCCTTAAAATCCAACGTTTTCCCGCCCTGCGCAGAAAAGAGATTCCAACTCATCCTACCAATAAAGAGGATCAAAAACAAGAGACCAAGTCAAATACCCAAACAGGCACAAGCTATGCTGATGCCGCTGCCGCTGCCCCAAACACTGACCCAGTATTAGATCCACAAAACCCAAACCAACCTTATGACGGAATACAAAACAACACCCCGAAAACGAATGATATAACCGAACTAAAGGATATGATGAAACAACTTATACAACAAATGACAAACATCATGAATATTATTACCCTACTTGTAACTAAACTTATTGGACAACATGGACAGTAACTTAAAAATAATCATTTGGAATGCAAACGGTTTAAGGCAACACGCTCTAGAGCTAAAACAATTCATTAAGGACCATCAAGTTGATATTGTACTGATTTCAGAAACGCACTTCACAAAAAAAAGTTTTTTAAAAATCCCTGGATACGAAATCTACAGCACTGAACATCCCGACGGATCAGCGCATGCGGGATCAGCGATCAAAATTAAAAAAAGTATAAAGTGTCCTGTACCAGACAAATACAAAACTGACCACATTCAAGCTACTACAATTGAAATAACGGATAGACTCGGTCCAATATCAATATCAGCTCTTAACTGCCCTCCTAGACACCAAATTTCGACAGCACAATATGATCACTATTTAAAATCACTAGGAAAACGGTTCATAGCAGGAGGTGATTTCAATGCAAAGCACACTGACTGGGGCTCACGAATTACAACCAGTAAAGGTAAGAAATTACTAGATGCGATCCGGATTAACAACTGCAAACATTTAAGTACTGGGGACCCCACATATTGGCCAACGGATCCCAAGAAAACTCCCGACCTAATTGACTTCTGTATAACAAAAAATGTTGATCATAAAGAACTCAAAATAAAGTCACTTTTCGAACTATCCTCTGACCGTTCCCCAATTCAACTTGACTACACATCGGAAATAATTATTTCTCCTGAACCAACCCAACTATACAACAAGAAGACGGACTGGGATGCCTATCGTGACTTTATAAACTCGCAGTTACAAATTAACATTCCACTCAAATCCAAATACGACATCGAAAGATCCATAATTCATTTTAATGACGTAATAAGCGAAGCAGCTATCAAATCGACACCAGCTAATAAACCAAAAATATTTGACTTCTCAACTTCTCCCACCTTAAGGAAAAAAACCAAAGAGAAAAGGAAACTTAGAAAAATATGGCAATCTACAAGATCACCTGACAACAAAAGAAAACTTAATAAAGCTACTAAGGACCTCAAGGAATACCTGCAAACCATAAAAAATGAAAACGTCAGCAATTATCTAGAAAATCTGTCGCCTACATCTATAACCAACTACTCTCTCTGGAAGGCTATTAAAAAACTTAAAAATATAACTGTGCACCAACATCCTTTGAAAAAACTTGACAACTCTTGGGCTAGGACTAATTACGACAAGGCAGATACTTTAGCAAAACACTTTGAAGAGGTCTTCACAAATCAACAGGGCAATGACAATACTCTACCACCTTTTACTTGCACGTCAACTGACAATACTCGAATCAAAAAATTAACAATAAACCAAATAGAACACTGCATCAAAAAGCGGATTAAACTCAAGAAGGCCCCAGGATATGATCGATTGACTGGCACACTACTTAAAGAACTGCCTAATGAAGCACTAAAATATTTAAGAAACACATTCAACTCCATAATTAGACTCAAACACTTTCCTAAAGTATGGAAAGTAGCTGAAATAATTGCTATACCCAAACCTGGCAAAAATCTGACGCAAGCTGCATCCTACAGACCAATAAGCTTACTTCCGCTCCTATCGAAAATCTTTGAAAAACTTCCCCTGGACCAATTAGAACCAATCTTAACAAATAATAACCTCATCCCTGACCACCAATTTGGCTTTCGTAAACTGCATTCAACAGTGCAACAAATCCACAGGGTGACAAACAAAATTTCAACAGATCTAGAGGGAAAAAGATATTGTGTGGGTATCTTTCTCGACGTGGCAAAAGCCTTTGACAGAGTTTGCAATAAAGGACTACTATACAAATTACAATACTTACTACCACCAGACTTCTATTCAATAATTGAGAGCTACATAACTGACCGCTGCTTCTATGTAAAGTTTAAAGACGAATCCTAAACGATCTTCCAGACGAGAGCAGGAGTTCCCCAAGGAAGCGTTTTAGGTCCACTGCTTTATGTTCTATATACTGTAGACATACCCTTTCCACAAGACAACTCGAATATGATTGCAACTTTTGCGGACGACACAATCCTACTAAATGCACATAAGGAACTATCAACAGCAACTGCACAATTACAACTCATGCTCAACAGGACTCTAAAATGGTTTGACGAATGGCGTATACAAATTAACGAGGACAAAACATCGCAAGTGATATTTACTACGAAACATAACTATACTCCAATACCAATTAAAATCAATGACAAACCAATCCCTATTGACAAATCAGCCAAATATCTTGGAATCCATATAGACAGTAAACTCACATGGAAACTTCACATCAAAAAAAAACGAAACCTAATAAAACAAAAATACAGACAACTATACTGGTTGCTTCGGAAAGACTCTAAATTATCGACAAATAATAAAATCCTACTTTACAAAGCAATTATAAAACCAATCTGGACCTAAGGCATCCAGCTTTGGGGGACATCAAAAAAATCGAACATAGCCATTATCCAAAGACAACAATCGAAAATTCTACGATAAATAATCAACGCAGAATGGTATATTCCCAACATCGACATTCATCGCGACTTAAACATCCCAACTATCAACGACGAAATAACCAACATAAGCAGAAAACATCACATAAAAATATTAACACATACCAACAACGAAATAAACACACTACCAGCTCAAGAGATCTCAGGAAGACGACGACTTAAAAGGACCCGACCCACTGATCTAATTAGAGAAAATTAACTTAAATCCATGTATGTTAATTCGTTATATAATTAATTTGTAATATATTCATTTAACAACAAAAGACGAAATGACAATGGTCACTACGTCAATAATATCCTATATAAATCATTCTTATAAAATGTACTAAATGTCAGTTAAAGACAGATGTATAAAGACTTTTGGGAAATAAATAAAAAAAGATGGAGAAAGAGATTGCTACATACAAAATCCGACTCCAGAACTCAAAATTCCTATCGCCTCGTCTTGCTGCAACAAGACTCGTCATTTTTAACATACAAATAAAATTTCCCATCACCATGAAATGAAGCGGTCTGCGACATATGAGAAGTGTTATGTAACCGTTCCAAGGTGATAAACTTGCTAAGCGTACAATTAATCGTGGGAAAGCAAAAAATATTAAAGGGCGGATGAATTTTGGCATAGAAGCCGATTGAGAACATCGAAGAGATGAAGCTAAAGTTGTAATTAGTAAATTGTGAAATTTGTGGTTCAAAATAAAAGAATCATAAGTGAGTGCGTAAGCAAAAACAAAAGGAGAGTTATAAGCGAAAGCAAAACTATAAAATAAAAAACTAAAAAACAAAACAAGGAATTAACCGGTGTTGAAATTGAAGTGTAGTAAAGACAAAAAGTGTAGAAAGACAAAAGGGTTTTGAAAAGTTGCCAACGACAATCGAAAGTGTAGTAACAGCGCACTTTACAAGGCACTGATTGGACTTACCCCGCTGCACATCTTTGTCAAAAAAGTGGCAATACGCAGTGCAGTTAACCTCCAACGCTCGACAGGAATCCAGCCAAGCAGACGTACGGGTCACATGGCTATTCTATCTGACTTCCCCGAGCTTGAAATGATCAGCACGGTATCGGACTACATGCCCAAGTTACTCTGTTTTGGCAGGAAGTTCGAGATTGGGATCCCGAACCGTAACTCCTGGGATACCGGAGATCCGTTGCTGAACATAAAAGGACTATAGTTCTATATTGATGGTTCAATGATGGACTCCGGTGTTGGTGCCGGTATCTATGGCCCTAATCACAAAGTTTCAAAGGCACTCGGAATGTGTCCTAGTGTCTTGCAGGCGGAATTACATGCCATCGATACCTGCGCCAATATTATTCTAGACTCCGGCATAAAGGGAGTAGCCATCAATATATTCACCGATAGCCAGGCAGCGCTCAAAGCACTGAGTTCTCATTACTTTAACTCAAAAGCCGTTTTAGGCTGCTTCAATACTCTCCAGGACCTCTCAAAGCAAAACAAAGTCAAGCTCTGGTGGGTACCAGGACACAGAGGAATTGAGGGCAACGAAATTGCAAATCAACTTGCCAGGATAGGCTCTTCAGAAAAGTGCATAAGTGCCGAACCCTTCTGTGGCATCCCTACTTCCGGGTCCAGAATAAGTCCGGACAGATGGGAAAAACGAAACTTCATATCCTACTGGAACAACACTCAGGGAATCAGACAAGCTAAACGGGTCATCCGACCCCTGAACAAAGCCACTAAAAATATTCTTAACCATTAAAGAGACGATATCAGAAGACTTGCCGGCTTCCCCACCGGTCACTGCAGCCTCAGATATCACCTACATAAACTAAATATAGTTCAGGAATCTGAATGCAGACTCTGCTTAGAGGAAGACGAATCAGCCGAACACGTACTATGTGAGTGCGTGGCTGTCTTCAGGGTCAGGAAACGCTGTCCCCACAAAGAATTCCTGACACCGGAGGACATTCGTAATGCCTCGACTGGAGATATCCTAAACTTCATTAAGAAGATAGAAGATCTCCTTGTCTAACTGGCTTAAGGCACAATCGATCTTTTAGGTCACAGTGCTATGTGCGTCTGTTGCCGAGCCTTACTAATAATGATAATAATAATAATAATAATAATAATAATAATAACGTTTCTGTCATTTGGTATGACCTTTTTTACCTCATATGGCATGGTGACGATATTTTTTATCATAGTCGCCTAGCTTATTATTCTGTCGAACCTTTATGACGATTATTATAAAATAAAATTGTTTCGCGTTTGTTCCTTTGCAATGTTTTCTTGAGCCTTATCCCTAACATCTTCTTCTTCTTCGCAAAACCTCCCTTTTTGATCTCTGCTGTTACACATGGCCGTTCGATTGTGGGGAGTGGGTTACGACCTTGACATGCTTGATATTATTATCACGCAAAAACTCGGCGAATTTTCTCGAGGTGAAAAAAGTTCCACGGTCGGATATGATTCTGTTGAGTCTGGAAACCTTTTTAAAATATGTTTTGAAACAAGATAAAGCTACTTTACTTTGAGTACTTTTAGTCAAATATAACTTAGGAAAATTGGTGAGACCATCAACTATCACTAGAATTTGTTTTTCCTTAGAACGAGAGGTAGGAAAAGAACCTAGATAGTTAACGTGAATAGAATCGAATGGTAGCTTTCCTTTTAGAATAGGAGTAGGATTCCTTGTTTTTCCTGATGATGGAGAGAAATAAATGCACTTTAGGCACTCATTTATAAATTAATTATTTTGTCTTTCATTTCGGGAACTCAATAAATTCCAGGCAGGCGCTCAAAACATTTCTCGACCTCCAAATGACAAAGCACTTCATGATGGGTTCTGACAACCTGTTCCTTCATATGTGATAAAACGTAAAAAATATCTCGATATATCAACCCATTAAACATCTCGTAGTTTGAACTTTCAGACTTACTAAGCTCTGCTACAGTCGAAATAATCTGAAAGTCATGTCGTTGTGCAGCTGCTAGTACGTATTTCAAGGATGAATCTTTGATGCAAAGTGTTAATAAATCTACTTAGAGAATCTACATGTGACATTCGATCACTTTTCCTATGTTTGACAGAATAATCGTATGATTGTATGATTGCAACTCTAACACCCACCGTGACATATGAGAGTTTAGCGATTTTTTGATCAAAGCTAGAACAAGAGCTTGGATGGGATTCCAAGTAAGTATGTTTTAAATCATTCTAATGCATATATTTAAGACAACGTCTCCAGTTTATAGCTATGGCATTTACTTCCGCCATGCATCGCTCGCTTCGAAAAGTAAAACATTGTCTGGAATTTACCATCACTTTGCTTCTGTAGCAGCACTGCTCCAAACCCGCATCACAATACAGCTCTTTAGCATTATGCGGGCAATATATTGATAAAATCGGTGCTGAAATTAATTAGTTTCTAAACGATTCAAAGACTCCGATATCCTTGAAGTCCAAATTGAATGAAATATCTTTTCTCAGCAGGGCGTAAGGAGGCTTTGCAATATTTAAAAATTGATGAATGAATTTCTTCAAGAAGAAACAAAGACCTAAACAACTATGAATATCTTTAGCAGAAGTAGGCAGTGGAAGTCTTTGAATGGCTTTGAGGTTTGCTTCCTTCGGGCTGTCATCAGCTTCGCTTATTCTATAGAATTGCCTGCTTAAAATAAGAGGGTAAGAGGGACTTCACTGTATTTAAGTTATTTTAGAGATTATTAATATGGTATATGTAAGTAGCCGGTCGATAAAAAAAAAAAACACGTGTTTATCAAATCGATTTCTCTCAACAACCCCCAAAAGTTTTAATTTCTGTACCTTCCATTTTACTCACTTTATTTCACATAGCCTTGGTTAACTATTAAGTTAGAATTAGCCTACGAGAAGGAAATAAACTTAGACCAAAAGTAGGTCCATTGCGATACCCCTAAATACTAGGGTAGGACCCCAGACTACCCCAGAAAAGCAGGAATGAAGAGAAAATTGTGTACAATGAGAAACAAATTAAACCAAACTCAACTAATCTCAATAAAACCTCAAACCCACAAAAACTTAAAAAAACACAAAAACTTCTTCTTCTACCAGCCGACTAAACCTGACATCGTAAAATTTTCCATGTCTATAATAAGGTGAAATCTCCTAATAAGGAAAAGTAAATAAACTAGAGACGTTAATTATCAGTTTTTAAACTGATACAATAGTATGTACTTACCGCCAAAACAGTTTCTCGTTGCTTAAACTTCTGTTGAACTATTTGAAGGTCAATAGTGTGTTGCTCCATGTTAACAGATGCTGAAATAGTTGGTATTACAGTTGCAGATTTTGATGCCGCAGTTGGTAAAGAAGTATTTCCTGGGTTCATGCTAAAACGGTGTCTTAAAAAAATGGGACCAAAAAAAAGCACAACAAAATTATTACAATTTAATTCAGTATCTATATAAAAAAAAAAAATTTTTAATTCGGGTAAAGAAGGGGAAAAAATGTTTCCTCGTGACTTAGAGCACAATATAGAGTAGTCTGTTCATTTGAGTGAAATAATGCTCACTGAAATTTCTTTTTTTAAATTCAAAAATTTCGCATCAGCACTCATTACCACGTCACACATTCACATATAAGAAGTTATCGTCCAAAACTTTTGTGGTAAGAAATATACAGGAGATGCTTAATATCACTCTGGTCCCTGTTACCATATAAACATATTTTGTGTAAACATATTGACGCAAATTCATAGTCAGCCGATTAATAGTCGACTTTAGTTATAACCGGCTCTAAATCAAAAAGCCGACTTTAACTTTTCGTTATTCATAGACATATTTATGTCTATGCATATCTAGTATCGACTTAAGAGTGTTATTGTAAAGTTATTTGATCGAACAAACCCAAATGTAAAAATATTCCACGAGAAATCGGTACATTTCAGTGTTTATGTTTGAATTTTAAAATTTACAAAGAAAAAAGAATAATTAAAATTTAAACAATGGATTCAAAAAATTAATTGAAGGTATTACAGGTTTTTTAATTAAGATTTATTATAAGTATGTATGTATGTATATTTGGCACGACAGCTCATGAAGAGCCAAGGCCTAACTTCTCACAACCATTCATGTTTTGCGTGTTATATTTTTCGAACAAATGGAAGGGACCTACAGTTTAATGCCGACTCTTAACGGCGAATTGAGAAGCTTTTCATGACAGATTGTACTCTTGCAGATTTGTTATGCCTACGAAGAGGAGGTGCCGCGAAAAAACTTTTAGGTGGTTTTTGAGAATCGAACCTGTTTCTCTCGCTTAGCAGTCCAACGCACTAACCACTAAGCCACGGCGATTTATTATAAGTAGGGCCGTATAATTACAGACAAATAGAGACAGGGCGCACAACTGGGACCCCATGGAAAGGGAAATGCTGCGGCAATTTGTGGAACAGCATTTGGAGGTGGTTGAAAATAGAGGCAACGATGTTTTTTTTTTCACATCAGATTTACAATTTATATAAAGGAATTCTGCGAAGCCGTGGCTTTTCTGCAGAAGATTGTGCAACAAAAGCTTAGCTTTTTAATTTAAGCTTAGATTTACCAATTATTACAAATTTCTTCATTTCATTTTTAACTTTTTTAGAAAGTTATTTTAATTATAGTTGATTTTCATAGTTTTGCTTAAAGAAAGTAAAAAAGTTGGAAAAAGTTCATTAAATTCATTATTTGTTGATCTTAAACATTACAGTTCAAAAGGAATTGCTTAAGGCATTTTTTTCTTGTTTTGAAGTTTATGATGTTGTCAAGTTCTTGAGGTAGTTCGTTGATTGTTGATGGAACGCTGTACTGCTGTCGTCTTCTTGTGAAAATGCTATGGACAAAAACGCTGCCTGGGATTCAATTTCTACGAGTATGCATGCTGCTGGGTATCAAAGGAGCGTGGATAAATTGAAGCAGCAACGAGTGTGGATGCAAATGGTCACAAAAAAGTCCTCCACCGCTGTTAAGAAAGCAGTAAGGGCTGCTGGAAATCGCGTTACCATACCAGTTGTCAATGCTTCAGATGTCCTTGTACAAGCCATGATTGCTGACGACTTGGAAGATGATACCATCCTCATCGACAGCAACACCATACTCGATATTTCCTCCACATATAGCGATACAATCACTTTACAATATCTTGCCGTCGTTGCCTTTGAATCAACTATTCAAACTATAATACTATATTAGTAGCGGATCCAAAACTGAATTTATAATAAATACCCATAAGCGAGTATACATTTTCAGTTTCAACTAAATCGGAACAAAATTAAAG
The DNA here is from genome assembly GCA_951813785.1 of Criorhina ranunculi. Classification (NCBI taxonomy): domain Eukaryota; kingdom Metazoa; phylum Arthropoda; class Insecta; order Diptera; family Syrphidae; genus Criorhina; species Criorhina ranunculi. The sequence continues at coordinate 9,510,966 of OX638386.1, forward strand.
AATTTCAAGATGGCGGAAATTTTTTTTGCAAAAATGTGCTAATGAATATTACCATTTCTTTACTTTCAAAAATAAAAATACAAAAATTATTAATGCGCAATTTGAAAAATGAAAAGGGGTGTGACACGCCCCTCTCAAAATAGATTATGCCCATCTTCGAACGTAGCCGAGCTTTTTACCATATAAACATATTGTAACGTGTTTGCCGGTTCGCAATGACAAAACTTCTTCCTCTTTTCTCTTCTATTTATCTTTATTTACTCTGTTCATAAATCACCGTTTATTCCAACAATTATTACTATTTAAATTCAACAATTCACAAATCTCTTTTAATTCAAACAACTCAAACAATTAATTCTCTGATAACATCAATCTTTCCAAGTATCACTTTTCTCAAATCTCTATTCAACTGTCTCACTATTAAAATCTCTATCCAAATCACTATCCAAATCTCTTTCCAATTGTATCTCTTCTTAAATCTCAATTTGAACTTTACTTCACTGACATCGCAATCGGAGTGTTTCTGCCGTCGAAGCTCGTCGTATTTATACCCGAGATACGAATCTAGAATCTTCCTTCCTGGCGACGATCTTACCATCTAGTGAGATTTCGATAGTTCTGGAACGTGTCTGAGGTATGTACTAGAAAACTCCAGAAGGTTTTGACAATTGCTAAATTGACCTAAATTCAGCACTACTCCCCACTAGATGTCGCTGATTGACGTTCCAAATTTCCACCAGTTGACTAAGTGTCGCTAATACAGTCGATATAGCAATTCTACTAAATGTCGCTAATGCAGTCGATATTCCAATATGTACAAAGTTTCATTCAATTCGGTTAAGAATTGCGGCTCCTCTCGTGCGATCAAGAATTCGTTGTATTGCATGAACGAACTTGGCTGAGCTATTCACCATATAAACATGTGTACAAAGTTTCATTCAATTCGGTTAAGAATTGCAGCCCCTATCGTGCGGAAAAGATTTCGTTATACAGTGTAGTACCGATTAACCGGGATAGTCGGGACCGAGCTCATCACGGAAAATCGAAAATTTCGGATGAACGAATATTTTTTCTACGAAGCAAAAAATAACCAAAACTCAACAAAGTGCAGAGAATCATCACGATTGGACATGTAACACGATTGTTTTATTTTTCTTCTTAACAGAATTTTTGCTTACAACACGGATAAGAGAGTCTTTTCCGGTTAATCGAATTTCAATAGGGAAGTAACGTTTTTTTTTAATTTCCCGGTTGATTGGGCGTACCAGTTAATTGAGCTCCGGTAAATCGGTACTACACTGTAAATATATATATTGTTACGGATGCACCCCAAATTTGCACCAAACAACAAAAACCCCTTTATGGTCAAATAACACAAAAATTTCATCAGACAACACAAGTATTGCTGCAAATGCAATATTGGGCTGCGCGTGCAGTGTTGAGCGGCGTGTGCAAGATTGTTGCGTACGCAATATTGGGCTGCGTGTGCAGCATAGGGTTAAGTTAGAAGTAAGAGATTATTTTTTAAGCACTTATGTTTTGTCGGTCAGTAAATAAAGTTAATTTTATTTTCTTTGCAAAACGTTTGTTTTCTTCGCCAAAATTGAAACACTTTCTTTTGTTGATTCCCTATTCTCCTTTCGGCACGGTCTCTTTCGGACGGCAATACTGGCGACAAAATCCCGTCGATAGCCAGCCTGGCGATATCCGCGATCGGAAGTATAATTGTGATTTTTTTATTGTAATAAACATCCCAGGCGTAACATACAATTTTTGGTGGCAGCGGCGGGATACCGAGATATCCCCTAGAACAAGAGAAGGGGACTCAAACAAAAGAACAATACAAAAAAAAAGTGGAGCAAAATAACGTACGGCGTGACGTGCATTAAGTCAACAAAAAAAAAGGAAAGGAAGGAGTCTCCTAGTAGAATAATTGAAATCGCCATAGTACATGTATAAGGTGAAATTGAATCAAAAAGTTTAGAGTGGATAGAAAATAACGAAGGCAATTATAAGATTCTTCTGTCTAGTTGGATAACAAGAAAAGCTTATATGTCAGTCAGTGGAAATGATAGTGAAAGCGAGGAAAGTAGTGAACAAATCTTTCTAGAAAATACTTCTGAAATTAGGAACAGTTTATATCAAGAAGTAATGGCCGAAGTACCAATAACCGTTTTGACATCTTTCACTCCGGTTTTCAATAGCAGTAGTGAAGATGTGTTTGGCTTTTTAGACGCATGTAATGATGCAATAGAGTTGGCCAGTTCAGCTCAGAAAGATATTCTATTCAAGTTTATTAAGACTAGAATAAGAGGCAATGCAACTACTATCCTTATGAATAAAGACATAAAGGATTGGGAAACATTGAAAACTGAATTAAGTAACATATTTAGGGAACCCCATCGCAGTTTGCAATTGCATAGAGAGCTAATAAGCATACATCAGGGTAGGAATGAATCAGTTTATTTGTACACACAGAGAGTAAAGACCCCAAAAAGACGCTTATTGCAGGCTAAGTTGCATGATGTGAAAGTAGAACATCAGCGAGGGCAAATTGAATATATTGTAATATCGACTGCATTAACGACATTTAGTGGAATTGCAATATCGACTGTATTAGCGACACTTGGTCAATTGGAGGAAATTAGGAACATCAATCAGCGACATCTAGTGGGGAGTAGTACTAAATTTAAGTGCATTCAGCAATTATAAGAACCTTCAGGAATTTTCTAGTACTTACCTCAGGCACGTTCCAGAACTATCGATATCTCACTAGATGGGCAAATCGTCGCCAGGAAGGAAGATTCTAGATTCGTATCTCAGGTATAAATACGACGAGCTTCGACGGCAGAGACACACTCCGATTGAGATGTCGGTGAAGTAAAGTTCAAATTGAGATTTAAGAAGAGATACAATTGGAAAGTGATTTGGATAGTGATTTGGATAAAGATTTTAATAGTGAGACAGTTGAATAGAGATTTGAGAAAAGTAATATCACTTTTCTCACTTTTGGAAAGATTGATGTTATCAGAGAATTATGTGCTTGAATTGTTTGAATTAAAAGAGATTTGTGAATTGTTGAATTTAAAGAGTAATAATTGTTGGAATAAACGGTGATTTATGAACAGAGTAAATAAAGATAAATAGAAGAGAAAAGAGGAAAAAGTTTTATCATTGCGAACCGGCAAACACGTTACATTTGGTGTCAGAAGTGGGATAAAACTTTTTCAGAGTGATAAAAACGTTCAAGAAACAGTTTCTGAACAAAGAGAACAGTGGTTGAAATTCGGACAGAAATGTTTTGCAAAGTTACACGGAGCGAAATGTCCGCACTAATGGATATGCTCACCGAATCGAATAAGTCTCTGGCCGCCAAGTTCGATGAGCGGGGCAAAAAGATCGATGAGTGGAATAATTATCTGAACGCCAAGTTTGACGAGCGGAGCAAACAGATCGATGAGTGGAATAATTCTGTGGCCGCCAAGTTGGATGAGCGGAGTAAAAAGTTCGAGAACTATCTGGACGCAAAGTTTGGCGAGCAGAACAAAATGTTCGAGAACTCTCTAGGCGCCAAGCTCGATACCGAATTAGATGAGGACGAAGACAGTACCTCAGAGTCAGCCATAGCGAAAGAAGCACAGAATAACAACAGCGGTGCAACGTTGGTCAGCGCAGAAATGGCATCTGAAGATGAGCTACCAATGCCTACAAAGCCAGAAGTAAGTGACGCCGAAGAGGTTTTCGGTGAAGAACTACCTGTTCCGCCAAGAGCAGAATTACCAGCTGATACAGAGGAAGTTTCCGAGGATGAATTGCCTACAAATGGTAGTGCCTCTGCAAAGAAGGGAGATATCTTTGTTGTGAAAAGAAAAGCCGCCGACGAAGAGATCAGTGAAGAGTACAATCCGAGTAGTCCCAGCAGTGAGAGTAGTAATGGTCAAGTTGAGAAGAAGGTAAAAGTGAAATTAGAGAGTGAAGGCGAAGAGCGAAAGGAAATTGAGAGAAGGGATTCGGATCAACTCAAAATCGAAGGAAAGTGTACAGACGGCAGGCGAGGTTCACCAGAGGCCCAAAGATCAATATCTGTAGAGCGTACGGAACGTGGCAGCGATGTTGGTAATTGCTTAAAGCGGGACAGCCTAGGAAGAGAAGGACGGCAGGATGGTGGATACCCGAACATCGGCAAGTTTGACCAAAGGGATGGCGACAATTGTAATCGCGGCTGGAACAACGATTGGCGTAGCGATCGCGACAAAGGATACCAAGGCAGAGATGGATCCGGTGGTGGTCGCGACGGAGAATGGGGGACGCAATTACGACGAGTGTTGGCGTAATGATGATAAAGGACAGAATGACGAAAGAAGACGCAACGAAGAGGAAGCTAAGGCGAGAAAGAAGCGTCGTGCTGCCAAGCGCTTGAAGAAAGCAAAGATATACGCACAGAAGATTATGAACAGCGCTATTTCCAGAGCACAAAGGAATCGGTGGCAGTTTAAAAAAATCTATCTGAACATGGTCATCAAGGGAGACGAGAGACCACGAGAAGAGTTCGAAGATGTCTTCGACATGAAGCAGATCGAAACAGCAAAGGAATGGGGTGCCATGCTGGATGTCATCCCGGACCTTGATGTCGAAGGGCCACAGGTGGGACAGCAGAAGCTGCCAAAGTATCGGAAGTACGACAGGAAGGATCGGCGTACCAATGAGTACGAGAATGATAGTGAGGTGGATGTCTCTGAGTCGGAAAATGAAAACAACAACGTTACGCATGGTCTTGGTCTAAGCCGCGATAGGGACAAAGAAGAAGCCGGCAAGGCCAAGAAGACCAGCTTAAAGGAGAAACGGGACTTTTGCGACAAGGGCACTAGACAGCAGCAGCGAGTGCAACTGTGGTTCGAGACAGAGAACCTAAAGAAAGAAGACTCCAATGATGACGTGGACTGCGATTTAGATCGCCTGGTGAGCGAATACAAATCCAAAGGCGTTTCGGTGAAGATCAAAATAGCCAGTGACTGCATGCAGACCAGGTACGATGCGAGGACAACAACGCCGGGATTTCAGAAGGGTGATCTGGAGTGGCTGTACCAGGCTGTACCCATATCGACAAGAAAGGAGGTCACCGAAGTTGCCGCAAGACTGGTTACACGAATCAACTATGTTCGCCACAGAAGTCAACGGAGATCGAGAGATGCTCTTGTTCGGGACGAACAAGTTTAGGAGGGGGGCATTGTAATATCGACTGCATTAACGACATTTAGTGGAATTGCAATATCGACTGTATAAGCGACACTTGGTCAATTGGTGGAAATTAGGAACATCAATCAGCGACATCTAGTGGGGAGTAGTACTAAATTTAAGTGCATTCAGCAATTATAAGAACCTTCAGGAATTTTCTAGTACTTACCTCAGGCACGTTCCAGAACTATCGATATCTCACTAGATGGGCAAATCGTCGCCAGGAAGGAAGATTCTAGATTCGTATCTCAGGTATAAATACGACGAGCTTCGACGGCAGAGACACACTCCGATTGAGATGTCGGTGAAGTAAAGTTCAAATTAAGATTTAAGAAGAGATACAATTGGAAAGTGATTTGGATAGTGATTTGGATAAAGATTTTAATAGTGATTTGAATAGAGATTTGAGAAAAGTGATATTTGGAAAGATTGATGTTATCAGAGAATTATGTGCTTGAATTGTTTGAATTAAAAGAGATTTGTGAATTGTTGAATTTAAAGAGTAATAATTGTTGGAATAAACGGTGATTTATGAACAGAGTAAATAAAGATAAATAGAAGAGAAAAGAGGAAAAAGTTTTATCATTGCGAACCGGCAAACACGTTACAATATTAAAAATGAAACACTTACTGTTTTCATTAACGGATTGTTAGAAAGGTTATCATCTTATGTCGTTACTCAGAGGCCAAAGAACTTAGCTGAGGCAAGTCGTTGTGCCATGGAAGAGGAACAGCGGTTAAATCTTTTCAAAACCAACACAAATAAGGATTACACAAATAAGAACCTAGCTAAAATAAACATTGCAGGGACAAAGTGCTTTAATTGCGGTAAAATCGGTGATATCGCCAGGAGCTGCCGATTACCTAAACGACAGGAAGGATATACGCAAAGATCTCAAGAAAAAAATTCTATGTCAAGTACAAAACCAGGTAGAAAGGATTTTAAGCCAGAACAGACTGTAAGACATGTTAAGGAAAGTAAAGTGCTTAGTGATTTATTAAACTCGGAAAGCCCTCATGTCAATGTGATAATAAATGAGGATGTTAGGAAGCTTATCATTGATACTGGAGCCGAGGTCTCTATGATATCTGCAAAGTGCATCTTCCATCGTGAAGTGGACTCAGGAAACACAATTAAATTCAAAGGGTTAGGTGGAAAACCGCATGAGACTTTAGGAAAAGTGATCAAGGAAGTAGAGTTATTCCAGAACAATAAGGGAAAGGTAAAGATAAATACAATAGAATTTCAGGTTATAGAAAATGACCTCGTAGGTGATTATGATGGAATATTAGGCAGTCGATTTTTAAAAGAAGGAGGTTATTCCATTGATTATAAAGAGGGAGTGATCAAAAATAAAGCTGAGGAAATTACATTAAAATATTTAAGTCAAGAACAAGTGTTGAAAGGTAGAACACAAGTTATCTGATTGCTTTCTGTAGAAAATTGGAGTGGTCTAGCCGAAGACATCGTCATTCCTAAACAGGAATTGGCGGAAGGAATAATCGTTCCAGAGTGTTTAACGAAAAACAGGGATGGTTGTTGTGTGGCCACTGTGGTCAACACTCCAGAGAATAATTTTGGCTTGAGTCAGGTTAGAATTGTTGGAGAAAATTTAAGAGAATTCGAGATAAAGGATAAAAGAGAAGTTAAGGTCTGTGGGAATGTTATGGCTGACCATATGAATAAGGAGGAAAAAGAAAGTATACTAGCCATAATAAAAGAATACAGTAACGTATTAAGTATTGAAGATGAAAAACTTACCTGTTCTAATGCGATTAAACATGAGATTCGAACAGTCGAAGGGGCGCAGCCGTGTTTACAAAAACATACCGGTACCCCAAAATACACGATGAGGATGTTAGAAATCAGGTAGAGAAGTTGAAAAAAGACGGAATAATTAAAAACAGTAGTAGTTCTTCTCTTGTTTGGGATGGAGAATTTGTATCTGAAGAATTTTCAACATCAATGGGAGTGAAACAAGGCTGCATTCTAAGTGCGCTACTCTTTATTTTATTTATTAATGATTTAACAGATGCTGCTGGAGGTGGAAAGTTTGCGGATGACATAGTTTTTTTCGCCGATACAGTTGATGAGTTGCAGCTTATGATCAACAGGGTGGAGAAATATTGCAAAACCTGGAATTTAACTGTCAACCTTGAGAAGTCGAAGATAATGGTGTTCAGGAATGGTGGTGGTAGGCATTGTAGAACCGAAAAATGGATCTACCAAGAAGAACTCATTCAAATTGTAAGAGAGTATATACTTGGGAATTTGGATCACATCTAACCTAAATATGAAAAAACATTTCGCTACTGAGCTAGCAGAAGCTAAGCGAGCAATTTCATCGGTTTGGGGACGCTGCATCCAAAACAAATATATAAACCATGCCTCGAAACAAAAAATATTTCGTGCGACGGCGACATCTGTACTTTTCTACGGAGCGCAAGTGTGGGGTTATCGCTCTTTTGAAGAAGTAGAGAAATTTCTGCGGTATTTTCTTAAGAGGATCTTTCGATTACCAAGTAGTACACCTAACTACATGTTACACCTCGAGACAGGAGTGCCACCGCTTTTCCTAGATACTCTGAGGCTGCATTTCAGCTACATTAGGAAAGTAATGGCAATGGAACAAACGAGGCTACCTAAGTTAGTACTTTCCCATATTCTCGCAACTAGGGGAAACCTTGTACAAGAGTGGGAGCGCTTAGGAGCTGATTGCGGAACAAATTTTAGTATTACGCCCAATGAGCGGCATACATCCCTAAAAATAAAGTTTACCACCTTACTGGAGAATATGGGTCGCAGTATGTACGTCAGATACCAAAACGAAGCGCAGTCATCTCAACATAGAATGTACTACTGCAAATTGGAGCACAATCTCCAGGAGCGAACTTATTTCTTAAATTGCAATGCAACTGAAATGACAAGCACTATTTTCAAAATTAGAGGCGAACTAATCAACCTAAACTATATTCCTCATCGGCCAGAACTACCCATCTTGTGCGATCTATGCAACTTAAATGTGAGAGAGGATGTGTTTCATTTCGTCGTTATATGCCCGATCCTCAAGGAATTTCGTGTAAGGTTTTTTGGTACTTGCATATTAAGTGTGGAGGAAGCGCTAGACATTTTGAATGGAAAAAAAGGCTGGAACGTGCTGTATAATTATACTGTGTGTGCACTTCGCTACAAAAAACGTATCATAGACGAAGATTTTTAACATATGTACATTAGCTGTTTTTCTTATTTGCTTGTAATCTCAATACTTGTATGAACTAAATTAAAAAAATTAATAGACACCGTTGTCAATCTGGTAGACGGCCTCAGGCCAAACCAAACAATTTAAGACTAATTAAAAAAAAAAAAACAAATAATGTTGTACTTCCTTTATATATATCATGAATAAAAGTCTAACTAAACTAACTAACTAACTAACAGTAGTTCTCCATGGAGCTCTCCTCTTTGGATCGTTCCAAAGAAGGCAGATGCAAGTGGCAAGAAAAAGTGGAGGATGGTTATAGACTATCCGAAGCTCAACGAGTTGACGATAGCTGATAACTATCCTCTACCGAACATAAATGAAATCCTTGATCAGTTAGGGAAGGCAAGATACTTTACAACCCTTGACCTAACCTCGGGTTTTCATCAGAGTCCCGTGCATGCAAAAGACATTAAGAAAACGGCGTTTAGCACGCCATACGGGCACTTCGAATACACTAGGATGCCATTTAGATTGAAAAACGCTCCGGCGTGTTTTCAAAGGCTGATGAACAATGTGTTGTCCGTGCAATCCGGACAACACATTGTTCAAGATACACAAGTGCTTTGTATATCTTGACGACATTGTTGTCTATGGCCAGGATTTACAGGAGCACAATCAAAAACTATTCGAGGTTCTAGAGCAAATAAGGGCTACAAACCTAAAATTGCAGCCTGACAAATGCGAATTTCTACGAAAAGAAGTTCAATATTTAGGGCACATTATTACTGAAAAAGGCGTTAAGCCGGATCCAAACAAGATAAAAAGTATAGTCGAAATGCAGGCACCAACTAACGCGAAAGGAATCAAATCCTTTTTAGGTATGATAGGGTACTATAAAAACTTTGTTCAGAAATTAAGCAAAATAGCAGACCCGCTAAATAAACTTCTAAAGAAAGACGTAGAGTTTCATTGGGGTACTGAGCGGCAAGCAAGTTTCGAGAAGCTAAAGAATCACGAGCTATCCTATTTTACAATACCCAGATTATTCTAAGACTTTTTTAATAACAACTGACGCATCGAATACCGGAATAGGAGCAGTTCTTAGCCAGGAAATTAATGGAAGAGATCTTCTCATTCAGTTTGTAAGTAGGACGCAAAACAAAGCAGAACGAAATTATAGTACCACAGAGAAGGAATGCTTGGCGATAGTTTGGGCAACCAAACAGTTTAGGCTTTACATATATGGTAGGAAATTTATCGTACAAACCGATCATCGACCATTAACTTGGTTGTTTAATGTTAAGGACCCTGGTTCAAGGCTAGTTAGGTGGCGGTTAAAGTTACAAGAGTTTGAGTACGAGATTAGGTACAAAAAAGGATGCGAAAATGTTGTTGCGGACGAACTGTCAAGAAACGTACGGATGATGGAAGCAGAGAACAACATAGAAGCAGAGTCATTTGAGGAAGTCGACCAATTAATTGACAACATGATTAGAAGCATGGCGGAGGAGGATGGTTTACCACCACCAGCGGCAGAAAATAATGACGTTGTAGAAAATACTTATAGTGAAGAGATAAATGTAACAGAAAATGAACATGAAGAGCAGGAGTTTAACAAAACACGAAGGGGAAATTTTTGACTTAGAAGAAAGGAAACGAGTTATGTCTGAAAACCATAATTGGCTTTTAGGAGGGCATAGAGGTCAAAAGGCGACGTATGCAAGCATAAAAGATAAGTTCTTTTGGAAAGGTATGCAAAAAGACGTTGAAAATTATGTAAAGAATTGTGAACATTGTCAGTACGAAAAAGTTCTTCGAAAACCAACCCGAAACCCCATGAAATTGGTTTCGACCTCTGATAGGGCATTTGAAAAAATTTCCATGGATTTGATAGGGCCATTAACAGAGACAGAAGAAGGATACAAATTTGGGCTCACTATTCAGGACGATCTTTCGAAATTCACTAAATTTATACCTCTTAAATCGAAAGGAATGCAGGTTGTTGTTAAAGCACTTACAAATGAATGGATCTTAAATTTTGGACTTCCCAAAATAATTTTAACAGACAACGGTAAAGAATTTTGCAACGAACTATTCGATGAGCTATGTAATATTTTCAACATGAAACACATAACGACGAGCCTAGCATATCCGCAAGCCAATGGAGCCGTGGAAAGAGTTCACTGTAGATTAGTTGAATACCCCAAAGCCACAGGTAGGGAAATAGGTGATGAGGCCAATTGGAACGAAAAAATGCCTTTTGCAAGTTTTAATTACAACACGACAATACACGGAACAACTGGATACACACCGTATGAGTAAGTATACGGAAAACGAGCAAATCAACCGAGTGAAATTGAAGATCTAAACGAAAAAACGATGTTTGACTATTTCGATGAACTTAGCGCTACTCTGACAGAAATTAGTACAAAAGCAAAAGAAAAGATTTTAAAATCTAAAGAAAAATCTAAAGTAAGATACGATCAAAATGTAGGGAAGAAAGTTACATATTAGGTAGGACAACAAATTCTTATAAGAAACGTTGTAAAGGGAAAGTTAGAAACCAGATTTAAAGGACCATATAAGATTTTAGAAGTTAATAATGACTACGTTATAGCTAAAGTTGGAAATAGGAAACTAAAATATAACAAGGCTAACATTAGACCTTACTTTTCAGAATCACGAGCTGCAGCACGGCAAGATGTGGAAACGTCGAGGTAACAAAGCTTGGTGAAAATAATGGGTTATACTTTAATTTTAAAGGGCAAGTAAAAGAACAAAGTAAATGCAGGAGAATTAGAAGAAAATTTAGAAATACTTAAAAACACTGTAATTACCATAAACGAAGCATGTCAGCCATTTAGCTAACTGTAGACGATACCAAGAAGCAGCGAGACACAATTTGTTAAAATTGCAGCACAAGATAGACATAATCTATAATATAATGAGTAGAAAAACAAGGATTCGCAGAGGTTTAGTGAACATAATAGGTTCAGGATTCAAAACACTTTTCGGAACAATGGACGACCAGGATGCAAAGTATTATGAAGAAGCCGTTAACACAATAAAATCAAATGAAGGTAGAATCAAGAATGGAATGGAAGAGAATGTTAAAATTATGACCAGGTTAAGCTCACAAATAATTGATGTGGCAAATATTCAAAATAGTACAGCAAATAAGATCAATGAGCTAGTAAATGTAATAAACCAAATAAAAAGTGAAGGGAAAACAATTGAAGAAAATAATTTAATACACTCATATTTTAATGAAGTAACAAATAAAGTAAATCACAAAATTGTATTGTTGGAAATTGAAATTGAACAGGTTGTAGATAGTTTATTGTTTATTCAAAACGGTGTACTTCACTCTTGGATAATTGAACCTTTGCAGTTATTGGAGGAATTAAAAAGCCTAAATATTGATGATTCTCTTATTTTCGAACCCGTAATAGAAAAGTATTCTAAGATTTTGAAAGGAATTGAAATTAAAGCATACATTAAAAATAAAGACATTATTATACTCCTTTTAATCCCAATCATAAGAAAAGAAAACTTTGATTTATTTGAGATAATACCTGTACCAAATTAGTGAAAATGGAATTATTTTAATCAATGTAACAAATAGGTTTTTAGTAATAAGCAAAGATAAAGAGCATTATACCTTAAAGAAAGATGTAGAAGATTGTAAGGAAATAGATGAAACGTTTATATGTAAAACTCAATTGTTCAAGTGTACAATCGATTTTAAAAATTGTGTAATTAACATTTTCTTGAGAAATAAAGCAACAAATTGTATTTTAAAATCTATAAACTCGGAAATCGAAATGTTTCATAAAATTAAGGAGAATGTGTTTATATTTCTAGTAACCGAAGAAACTAAATACCATTGTAACTGTAGTAAAAATAAAGAAGACGGAATATTAACGAATGTTGGAATTTTAACTCTAGAACAGAGTTGTGTTTTTGAAACTCTTGAAACTAGTATTAGAACATACTGTAAAAGATAAAATTATTACAGATAACCTAGAAGATTGTTGCATAAATATTAAATTAGAAGAAGCTATGTTAGATACTAAGATGTTGAATAAAATAAAAGTAAGAGACGCTGGAGAGTTAAATGAATTAGCCATAGTCATCCTGAATCAAAAACATTGTTGGGAACACGCTTTAGACCCAATACCTGAAAAAGCAAGAGGAATCTTAAATGGAGTTACTGGAACAATTCTACTGGCATTAATATTATTCATCGCCTGGAAGTGTGGATGCGGCACAGGAGGTAAAACGACATTTACAATTTTTAATAAATGCTTTAACACCAATAGGAAACAAGAAGGAAGCAAAGCACCTAGCCTTAGAAGCGCATCCCCGACGACATCTGATACCATCATGATACAACGACACGAACCCAGTTTAAGGGTCAAATACCCATAAACTCTCTTAGGGAGGGAGGTGTTACGGATGCACCCCAAATTTGCACCAAACAACAAAAACCCCTTTATGATCAAATAACACAAAACTTTCATCAGACAACACAAGTATTGCTGCATATGCAATATTGGGCTGCGCGTGCAGTGTTGAGCGGCGTGTGCAAGATTGCTGCGTACGCAATATTGGGCTGCGTGTGCAGCATAGTTAAGTTAAGTGAGTTGGTGATTACAATTGTCAGTATAATCGATACAAGAATCGAGTTGTACTTCGACGCACTAAGTTATAGGTTTATGTACCTACGGCTACCCGCGACAGTTTGGATAAAAGAATCCAACCGTAACATTTGGCGACCGTGACAGGACATTTGGTCCGAAATGGAAGTTCAGGAACGTTTCGAACGTTTCTCGACACACTACATTGTTGGGTGTGAACTGGGCCAACACAGTTCACTCGGTATACACTTTTATCGTTCAGGCGTGAACTGCGCCAACACAGTTCCATCGCGATACACTTTTTTCGTTCAAGCGTGGATCGGGTCAACACCGTTCAAGCAAATTCATCAGAATCAGAATGACGTCTATGGATTTAGATGGCTACGCTACCCAGCAGGAGGAGCTGGGGGCCGCCATCCAGCAGATGCGGCGGAATTATGGCAAGGACTCAAAGGACCGAAAAACAAGCAGCTACCTGCAAGCTCGCTTGGCGCAGCTGGAGAGTCTTTGGAAAAAGTTTGACAAGATCGACAGCCTCATAAGGGAGACCTTTCCCACTGAGATGGATCATCCGTACTTCCAGATGGACTACTACGACCAAATCAGCAAGATTGTAGATCGCTTCCGGGAAGAGATGACCACAAGGCAAGCATGCCTTGACGACGCAGGGCCAGTTGAGGCCGAACCTGAAGCGCTGGCACAACCGCAGTCAAGCAATGGTGCTGGTCCAAAGGCTAGACTGGAACAGCCACTGTCTCGAACAACGCAGAAAACACTTCACGCGAGAGGGTCCGTGACCAACCTCAAGCAGAGGTATGACTGGGTCATGGAGATCCTCAGGAAATCATTGAATAGCAGCTTAGTGGATCAGGCCGGATCGGAACCATTCTACCGAATTAAAATTCGTATAACGGAACAGAATTGGGAGGAGGTCTCGTCAATGTACTGAAGATTGGAAGAGGAGTTAGGACACGAAGACGTCAAACACTACTTCGAAATGCAAGAACGTGTGTCAACCTTTCTCCTAGAGCTTCATGGACTTTTGGACGGGCTAACCACGAAAATGGAAACACACCCGGCAACAATGAAATTGCCAAAGATGGAATTGCCGAAATTCGATGGCAATTACCTTAAATGGCAACAATTTATGGACTTGTACACGGAAATGATCCATAATCAACAAATGTCAGATGGACAGAAAATGTGGTTTTTGAAATCAAGCCTGACAGGAGATGCGGAGAAGCTGGTTCATCATCTGTCAGTATCAGGTGCAAATTACGCAGCAGCATGGAAAATAATAACCGAACGTTACAACAACCATCGATTATTGGTCTCATCATGACTATCGAAGCTTCTGTCTCATCAGAATACACAACCTGGGAATTCCAGATCCATCCGCAGCCTACACGATACTATACAAGAATGTTCACTGGGACTGCAAGGTTTGAAGGTGGATACGAGCACCTGGGATCCCATATTGCAAGGATACCCATACTCTCCATGAGCAATCTCTCGACCACCCTCGTCAACTACCATCATTCGCGAAGTTTCTAGGATTTCTGGAGAATCGGTTCCAGGCCCTTGAAGCACTAGGGACCAAGGACAGACTAGAAGATCATCGGTCCACCAAACCAACATTCAAGACGCTTTCAGCAGTAGCAGGTCAACAGGCGGGTTGCTTCGTATGCAAGGGCAATCATCCACTCTACAAGTGCTCTCGATTTCTTGACCTAACACCGTCAAAATGATTGAACCTGGTAAAGCAAGGTAACCTTTGTGTCAATTGCTTGAGAACCGGCCACTTTGCAACCAATTGTACCTCTGGGAATTGTTCGAAATGCCAGAGAAGACATAACACATTGTTACATCTAGACACAGATGCTAATCGTCCATCGAAGGATGCGCATGCGGCTACGGGTAGAGTACTTACAACCATTCAAGCGGGCGTCATATCTACGGATACCAGCACAGTGGGGAGCGCGGTATCAATGCTCAATCAACAGCGTGCTGTCGTCATACTAGGAACCGCACGAGTTAAAATTATCGGGCCTAATCAACAAACTTTGGACTGTCGAGCCCTACTGGATTCTGGGTCTCAGATAAATCTCAGAAGCCACCGAGTTGTCCGAACCCTAAATCTAAGGCCAGAACCAGACTGTCTGGTCATCGAAGGCATTGGCCATGGGAAAAACAAAACAAACCAGAAAGTGAATGTGAAACTTCAGTCAAACACAAGCAACTATTCCTCAAGGGTGGAAGCGTTCGTGCTCAGCGAGATTGATTCTCCTCAACCCTCGCAGCCACTAGAAATCTCATCCTGGAAAATACCATCGAACATAAGGCTAGCGGATCCTGGATTCAATCGACCAGACAAAATAGACCTGCTGCTGGGTGCCGAGTTCTATCATGAACTGCTCGCTGTTGGACAAATTAAGCTCGGCCAGGAATTACCAACGCTACAAAACACAGTGCTCGGATGGATCATAGCTGGCAAAGTCAATCAGCGTGTCAACACCACAGCCACGTGTGGAATATGCACCGAATAAAAGCCATTAGATCAACTCATCGAAAAATTCTGGCGATTGGAAGATATCGGAGAGGATGCAAGCAACAATACGCCGGCGGAAGAGAAATGCGCAAGGCACTTCGAAAGGACATTTCAGCAGGACAAGAGTAATGGACGGTTCGTACTCAGTTTACCTTTTGCACGCCAGTCTTCCGAATCAGGTGAATCTAGGGAGATTGCCATCCGAAGATTCCTCGCCATGGAAAAAAGACTAAGCAAGGATCAGCAGCTGAAAAATCTGTATGTCAACTTTACATAGAATAGGACATACATAGAACTAGAACTAGGACATATGATCGAAGTGGACATCGACGAGGTAGCGAAATCACCACACTACTTTCTCCCTCATCATGGAGTGCTGAAACCAGATAGCAGCACGACCAAGCTAAGAGTCGTTTTTGACGCATCTATGAAAACGTCCTCGAACAATTCTCTGAATGATTTGCTGCTATCCGGTCCCACAATACAAGACGACATCTTCTCCATACTCTTACGCTTCAGAACTCCACGCTTTGTGTTCACGGCAGATGTCGAAAAAATGTATCGACAAATCATTGTAAAAAGGGAAGATCGAAATTACCAGCTAATATTTTGGCGGAATAGACCGGATGAAAAATTAAAATGCTATTGGCTAAATACGGTAACTTACGGCACCACATCGGCTCCCTATCTAGCCACACGCTGCCTTAAACAACTCTCTATCCACAACGCACGTAAGTTCCCATTGGGAGCCAAAATATTGACAGAGGACTTTTACGTGGACGACGTCATGTCCGGCTCTAACAACCTATCAGAAGCCATCGAGATGCAAAAGCAATTTGTTCACATTTTGCAATCAGCTAAGTTCAATCTTCGAAAATGGTGCAGCAATACACCGCAGCTGCTAAGGGACATTCCAGCGAACGATCAAGCTATACAGTCTGACGTCCAAAACAAGGAAGCACAAACCCTGAAAACCTTGGGTCTCATATGGAATCCACAAACAGATGAATTCCTGGTGAACTCAGCGCTACGAGTCAACAAACGAATCACGAAAAGAACAGCCTTGCCGGAAATCGCGCATATCTTTGATCCATTAGGCATCGTGAACCCAATCACAATAACGGCCAAGATATTTATTCAACAACTATGGAAGCTGAAACTAGATTGGGATGCTGCGCTACCAATGGAGCTCCACACAGCTTGGGAGAATTTCCGAAAGGACTTAGTGGAAATAAAGGATATAAAGATCCCCAGACATCTGTTCTCGAAACAAATCACAAGAAAAATCCAGATACATGCATTCGCAGATGCCTCAGGAAAGGTCTTCGGCACTGCGATATACGTTAGAGCGACGAAAAATGACGGCACGGTTTCGGTCTAGCTGATTTGCTCAAAATCCAGAGTGGCACCAATTAAAAGGGGCACTGACGAACAACAGATGACGGCAATAACGATACCACGATTAGAGCTTTGCGCAGCCAAACTTGCCACGGAGCTCACGCATCGGGTAGCAAGGGACTTAAAGCTTGGAGAATTGGAAACATATTTCTGGGCCGACTCGGAGATCGTGCTAGCTTGGATAAGTTCCGAAGCATCTAATTACCACAGTTTTATAGCAAATCGAGTTAGGGCTATCAGAAGCAAAACCTCTCCTCAGCAGTGGCGTCATGTACCTACAAAACAGAATCCGGCAGACATAGTTTCCAGAGGAATATCGGGTTCAAAGCTGAAAAACTGTACCATGTGGCTTTATGGCCCCTTGTATCTGTATGGTCCAGAAAACACTTGGCCAGGAAAATTCGAAGGGAAGCAGACAGACAACGAGAAAAAGAAATCTAAGATTGCTCTCGCAGCAACGCTCGAACCATCATCGAGCATCATCGACAAAATTGAGCATCATAACTCGTTCAGGCGTTTGCAGCGAGTTGTCGCGTATATCAAGCGATTAATCACCAACTGCAAGAAGGACGACAGAAATCAACGATGTAAGGAGCATCTTTCTGTGCACGAACTGGAAGACGCTAGGCATATGATAATAAAGGAGGTGCAACGTCAGGATTTCAAGGATGAACTTACGCAATTGTTAAGTGGGAAATATGTCAGCAGTCAAAGTCCGTTGAGTAGTTTGTCTCCATTTGTGGATAGTGAAGGAATTCTTCGCGTAGGAGGCCGCCTAGAAGCTGCCGAGCTGAGCTACGATGCCAAGCATCCAATTGTGTTACCAAACAACCATACATTTAGCAAACTACTGATTCAAGAGATTCATCTTAAATATCTACACGTTGGACCACAGGGATTGCTGGCAGCTGTACGCCAAAAGTACTGGCCCATAAAGGGAAAAACTATGGCACGTTCAGTAGTCCAAGAATGCATTCGGTGCGCCAGAGCAAAACCCAAGCTGATGTCACAGATAATGGGAAATTTGCCAGCGGCACGTGTCCAGCCTGCGAGACCCTTCGTCAACTCAGGAGTTGACTTCTTCGGACCAGTGTGGATTCACTTCAAAGTAAGAGGGAAACAACCCCGAAAGGGAAACGTGGCGGTATTCTGTTGCTTCGCAACCAAGGCAGTACATTTTGAAGTGGTGAGAGATCTTCCTACAGAAGCATTCATAGGGGCGCTCAAGCGTTTCACAGGAAGAAGAGGACATTGTCGAAACCTCTATTGCGACAATGCGACGAATTTCGTCGGAGCGAAGAACCAGCTGGGGGAAGTTGAACCTTCAATACATGCCCCATCGTCAAAAGAAAAAATTGCCTCGTTTTGCACTTCCAGAAGTATGGAATTCCATTTTATTCCACCTCGAGCACCCCACTTTGGCGGACTGTGGGAGTCAGCCGTGAAATCAGCTAAGCATTTTCTGAAGCGCACCCTGCCTGCAGCTAACTTGACATATGAGGAACTGGAAACCTTGATGATAGAAATAGAAGCCATACTGAACTCCAGGCCCTTGGTTCCTTTGTCATCTGACCCCAATGATCTCACGGCTCTAACGCCGGGGCATTTTTTGATTGGAGAAGCAATAACATCAACGATCGATGGACGAGCAACACAAACAGTTAGCAGGTTAGGCGGCAGGTGGAAGACAATCACCGCAATCAAGACGCAGTTTTGGCAACGCTGGTCCCACGAGTACCTCAGTGAGCTACAGCACCGTTACAAGTGGAAACAACAACATAACACTATTATTCCGGGTATGTTGGTAAGCATAAAGGACGACAATCTACCGCCTATGCAGTGGCAGCTAGGGAGGATTGTAAGTTGCATTCGAGGAAGCGACGACTTAGTACGAGTGGCGGAAGTAAGAACCAGCAGCGGTGTCATCAAGAGACCTATACACAAACTGGCACCATTGCCAGTAGATGATAATCCACATCAATCAGGCGATCTGGAACAATCTCCCGAGTCAAATAAGGCACGGATTAACAAGGAAGAATTACCAAGAAAAAGAATAAGACGCTCCTTGGGGTCCACCATCACGACAATTCTTTTGGTTCTGCTTACGCTTCCATTAAGTGATGGACTCCCGGTTGAACTGGTGCCATTTGACTCACAGCCAGGGATTTACTTCGAAAATATGGGAGTAGCCAGTATATGGTCCAGCGACTAGAAGATTATTGCCTACTATGATATGCAACGCTATTCAAGGGAACTACAGCGAAATGTTAGCACTTCGTTGAGTCACATATGTCATCTTATGAGACCAGGAAACCAGTGTGGTAAAATGATCACCCAAATACAGCATCTGGAGGAAGAACTTGTGAGGACGAACGATCTCTTGCTCCCTCCGACTACAACCAACAGGATGAAACGAGGTGCCTTGAATTTCGTAGGAAACATGGCTAACGCATTATTTGGAGTACTGGATTCAGAGTACGCGGACAAGGTCTCAAGGACCATTGAAGACATCGAAAATAATGAAGATGTACTACTAACTCACATAAGAAATCAGACATCATTTCTCGCGGCCACCGTGAATATCATGAACCGCAATGAAGAAACAATATCGACTCAATTCAAGGCCATGTCGTTCCACATTAATGAGATAACCCGCAAAATGAACAACATCTCCCGGGAACTATATCAAGAGGACTTAGCACAATCATTCATATCATTGGCAATACAAACACTTACTACTATTTCAAACTTCCAACGAATTCAAGGCTCCCTTTTAGACGTTATAACACGGAAACATAAGTCCACTGTTGATCCTACCAACACAGTTACGACAAGAGCTGCGCTATATAAAGGAGCATTTGCCATCATCATTAAACCTTCCCGCATCTTATTTGGACCTGACAACTCTTTACAACTTGATGACCATTGAAGGGAGAATTTTGCCGAAACATGCCATTTTTGAGATAAAAATACCGCTAATATCATCAGAGGACTTCGAGATTTTTCACGCCTTACCAGTACCAGTGCTAGTAAATGGGACATTTATCTCCATCGATCCATCATCGCCATATCTACCGATAAACCTACATCGAGACCAATACTATTCATTTTCCGAAGGAGATATGAAGAATTGTTTGTCAATTAACCACGATATACATTTGTGCAAGCAAAGTGGTCCTCTACATCATAAGGGCTCGCTCGCCAGTGCCTGTGAGATTTCATTTTTCAATCATCTACCTGAACTAGATAAATGTCGAACACGATAATCGAGCAATGGTCCTCATTGGATTCAACTCCGCAGCCCGAATGAATGGATATACGCCTCACTACAAGAATCTACGCTAAACGTGGTATGCGGTCAAAACACAACGTCATTAACCATCAGAGGATCAGGCATTGTTAAACTACAGAGGGACTGTGTGATGAAACAGCAGTTCGTAACTATTCGTGGGCATAACATATATCCATTAACCACCAGACTGTCATACAGCCCTCTAAGCAACCTCACTGATGCTATTATCCCAAGTCAAGAGGCAACCTTAATTCCTCCAAGAGAAATCTACCAACACCAGCTCGCCGAAATCAAGGAACTGAAGCAGAATGTAGAGCAATTCATCAACGCTGCACCAACCGAACTACAAGCTCATGACGCCCATCACACCATAGGACACGCCGGGACAATAATAGCTATTCTAATTGTCTTCATTTTGGCCATCAAATATTACATCAAGGCCAAGAAGAACAAGCAGATTCCCCAACCAACTCCAAAACCAAGAGCACGAGAAGGTACCAGCGATACGGCAAGACCACGGCAACAACGACCAGAGATGCATGACGAAAGATTTAGCATACGTATTGATAATTAGTCTTAAGCTCTATTCAATTATTGAACCTTCTGTTCAACGCGGGCAGAATGTTAAACTCGTAGTTTAATTGTAGTATATATGCACACTCAGCACAATAATATTCCAATAAAGTTCATTCAGGTTTCAATTACATTAAACCAATATGTTGCATTTTTCACCTCTTTTTGTTGTCTTTCATTCTCACCTTCGTTTCATATTCGATCACAATGTGCATATTTAGCAATTTTTTGTTATTAAGAATTATGTGTTGACTAAGCATTAATTGATTGTAAATTAGTATAAATAGGGCAAATTAAGGAAAATAAACATAGTCACGTTAAAACAGTTACTGAAGACTTTGAATTGCTCCAAGTGAGTCTGCTTGGGGGACTGTTGGTGATTACAATTGTCAGTATAATCGATACAAGAATCGAGTTGTACTTCTACGCAATAAGTTATAGGTTTATGTACCTACGGCTACCCGCGACAGTTTGGATAAAAGAATTCAACCTTAACAATTGCAATGCAGCAATTTTCGTGTTGTCTGATGAAATTTCATCATGAAGTGGTTTATTTGGGGTGCATCCGTAACACCTCCCTCCCTAATGCCCAGTTTCACAGTGTGAGTTTCAACTTGAGTTTTACTAAACTAACTACTGAGTTTAAACTTTGAGTTTAAATCGTTCGGTTTCACACTGTATTTTTAAACTCAGTTTGTCTAAACGAAGTTTATCACACTATTGTGAATTACACTGATGTAGTTGAATCACAGTATTTGAATTAAATGTCAAACTGAAAATAATTTTGAATTTTCCCTATTATGGTGTTTGCTTTCGAGTAAAAGTCACTTAGAATAGACAAAAGAGAGACAATGGAGGAAACAAAAATATAATAATATTAATCAAAAGAAAAGAAGTACTCATTTTTCCGATAGCGAAAAGGAAAATTTAATGAATTTAGTGGTCAAATTCAAAGACACAATTGAAAATAAAAAAACTGATAGGATTCATTGGACGGAGACAAATGCAGCATGGGATGCTATCGAAAAGCAAAGTCAATAAAAACTTGATTTCGGCTGATATTGAATTGTTCCTTGAAGTAAAACATTTTATTTTCATATAAATCAAATTGCATGTTCATATGTTTTATTTTCTGAGCTACAAGTTAGTTGGATTTTAAATTTTTGGACGTATTTCATCCAAAACAGTATACGCTGATTGTTTGAACATGCGAAGTCTTTTAAAGAAGTCCATATCATCTCAAAAATAAAAGTGATTTGTCCTGCAGCGAAATTCTCTTTGTCGGCTTACGTTAACCAGGATATTATAGTATTCTTCATCACTTCTATCATCAGAATCACTACTTTACACACTATTTATTAATATTTAAAAAAAAAGAAAACACAATTTGACATTTCACAACAATAGCAGTCATAACCACATTTTTAACTTAAACGAACGTTAAACGGTAGAATCGAGTCGTTTAACTTAAACCGAACATAAAACTCAGTTGAGAGTTTAAACGAACACTGTGAAACCAAACATTTGGTTGAACTTTAGTTTAAACCATAAACTGAGTTTAAACTCGCACTGTGAAACTGGGCATAAGAGAGTTTATGGGTATTTGACCCTTAAACTGGGTTCGTGTCGTTGTATCATGATGGTTTCAGATGTCGTCGGGGATGCGCTTCTTAGGCTAGGTGCTTTGCTTCCTTCTTGTTTCCTATTGTTTTTAAAGCATTTATTAAAAATTGTAAATGTCGTTTTACCTCCTGTGCCGCATCCACACTTCCAGGCGATTAATAATATTAATGCCAGTAGGATTGTTCCAATAGCTCCAGTTGAGATTCCTCTTGCTTTTTCAGGTATTGGGTCTAAAGCGTGTTCCCGAAAATGTTTTTGATTCTGGATGACTATGGCTAATTCATTTAACCCTTAACCATACGTCTCACAGACCTCGACGAATCTTTAGGCGTGAATATTACTGCACCCGAGCTTCGTATAAACCTGTTCGTTCTTGTACCTTTTCCTCGCAACCCTCTGTACCACGCAACCGCTCGTCGCAGTCGGACGTGAGCGCGTTTGTCTCTAGTAAGTAAAAAAGAATTACCTACTTTATGTGATTTTTACTATGGATCGAATTTTCTAAATGTGTTAGTTTATAAGTAGATAAAATGAGACGTTGACTTCTTACTTGAGATCTAAAAAAAAAAATTTGTTTTTAACGTGCCTTTCTTATTCTAAAAAATAATTTAATATGTTCCTAAACTTATTTTAATTAAAAACTTACTTAATTCAAAAAATGGTACAAACGCGAATGATTTTGTTCCGGGGTCTCACAGACGTATGTTAGTTGGTAGTGTGACCAAAACTGGTGCTAGGTGGTTAAGGGTTAACTCTCCAGCGTCTCTTACTTTTATTTTATTCAACATCTTAGTATCTAACATAGCTTCTTCTAATTTAATATTTATGCAACAGTCTTCTAGGTTATCTGTAATTATTTTATCTTTTACAGTAATAGATTTTCCTTGACTTATGTTCTAATACTAGTTTCAAGAGTTTCAAAAACACAATTCTGTTCTTGAGTTAAAATTCCAACATTCATTAATATTCCGTCTTCTTTATTTTTACTACAGTTACAATGGTATTTAGTTTCTTCAGTTACTAGAAATAACTCCTAAATTTTATGAAACATTTCGATTTCCGAGTTTATAGATTTTAAAATACAATTTGTTGCTTTATTTCTCAAGAAAATGTTAATTACACAATTTTTAAAATCGATTGTACACTTGAACAATTGAGTTTTACATATAAACGTTTCATCTATTTCCTTACAATCTTCTACATCTTTCTTTAAGGTATAATGCTCTTTATCTTTGCTTATTACTAAAAACGTATTTGTTACATTGATTAAAATAATTCCATTTTCACTAATTTGGTACAGGTATTATCTCAAATAAATCAAAGTTTTCTTTTCTTATGATTGGGATTAAAAGGAGTATAATAATGTCTTTATTTTTAATGTATGCTTTAATTTCAATTCCTTTCAAAATCTTAGAATACTTTTCTATTACGGGTTCGAAAATAAGAGAATCATCAATATTTAGGCTTTTTAATTCCTCCAATAACTGCAAAGGTTCAATTATCCAAGAGTGAAGTACACCGTTTTGAATAAACAATAAACTATCTACAACCTGTTCAATTTCAATTTCCAACAATACAATTTTGTGATTTACTTTATTTGTTACTTCATTAAAATATGAGTGTATTAAATTATTTTCTTCAATTGTTTTCCCTTCACTTTTTATTTGGTTTATTACATTTACTAGCTCATTGATCTTATTTGCTGTACTATTTTGAATATTTGCCACATCAATTATTTGTGAGCTTAACCTGGTCATAATTTTAACATTCTCTTCCATTCCATTCTTGATTCTACCTTCATTTGATTTTATTGTGTTAACGGCTTCTTCATAATACTTTGCATCCTGGTCGTCCATTGTTCCGAAAAGTGTTTTGAATCCTGAACCTATTATGTTCACTAAACCTCTGCGAATCTTTGTTTTTCTACTCATTATATTATAGATTATGTCTATCTTGTGCTGCAATTTTAACAAATTGTGTCTCGCTGCTTCTTGGTATCGTCTACAGTTAGCTAAATGGCTGACATGCTTCGTTTATGGTAATTACAGTGTTTTTAAGTATTTCTAAATTTTCTTCTAATTCTCCTGCATTTACTTTGTTCTTTTACTTGCCCTTTAAAATTAAAGTATAACCCATTATTTTCACCAAGCTTTGTTACCTCGACGTTTCCACATCTTGCCGTGCTGCAGCTCGTGATTCTGAAAAGTAAGGTCTAATGTTAGCCTTGTTATATTTTAGTTTCCTATTTCCAACTTTAGCTATAACGTAGTCATTATTAACTTCTAAAATCTTATATGGTCCTTTAAATCTGGTTTCTAACTTTCCCTTTATAACGTTTCTTATAAGAATTTGTTGTCCTACCTAATATGTAACTTTCTTCCCTACATTTTGATCGTATCTTACTTTAGATTTTTCTTTAGATTTTAAAATCTTTTCTTTTGCTTTTGTACTAATTTCTGTCAGAGTAGCGCTAAGTTCATCGAAATAGTCAAACATCGTTTTTTCGTTTAGATCTTCAATTTCACTCGGTTGATTTGCTCGTTTTCCGTATACTTACTCATACGGTGTGTATCCAGTTGTTCCGTGTATTGTCGTGTTGTAATTAAAACTTGCAAAAGGCATTTTTTCGTTCCAATTGGCCTCATCACCTATTTCCCTACCTGTGGCTTTGGGGTATTCAACTAATCTACAGTGAACTCTTTCCACGGCTCCATTGGCTTGCGGATATGCTAGGCTCGTCGTTATGTGTTTCATGTTGAAAATATTACATAGCTCATCGAATAGTTCGTTGCAAAATTCTTTACCGTTGTCTGTTAAAATTATTTTGGGAAGTCCAAAATTTAAGATCCATTCATTTGTAAGTGCTTTAACAACAACCTGCATTCCTTTCGATTTAAGAGGTGTAAATTTAGTGAATTTCGAAAGATCGTCCTGAATAGTGAGCCCAAATTTGTATCCTTCTTCTGTCTCTGTTAATGGCCCTATCAAATCCATGGAAATTTTTTCAAATGCCCTATCAGAGGTCGAAACCAATTTCATGGGGTTTCGGGTTGGTTTTCGAAGAACTTTTTCGTACTGACAATGTTCACAATTCTTTACATAATTTTCAACGTCTTTTTGCATACCTTTCCAAAAGAACTTATCTTTTATGCTTGCATACGTCGCCTTTTGACCTCTATGCCCTCCTAAAAGCCAATTATGGTTTTCAGACATAACTCGTTTCCTTTCTTCTAAGTCAAAAATTTCCCCTTCGTGTTTTGTTAAACTCCTGCTCTTCATGTTCATTTTCTGTTACATTTATCTCTTCACTATAAGTTTTTTCTACAACGTCATTATTTTCTGCCGCTGGTGGTGGTAAACCATCCTCCTCCGCCATGCTTCTAATCATGTTGTCAATTAATTGGTCGACTTCCTTAAATGACTCTGCTTTTATGTTTGAGCTTCCGATAGTCTATAACCATCCTCCACTTTTTCTTGCCATTTGCATCTGCCTTCTTTGGAACGATCCAAAGAAGAGAGCTCCATGGAGAACTACTGTTTTTAATGATTCCGTCTTTTTTCAACTTCTCTACCTGATTTCTAACTTCCTCATCATGTATTTTGGGGTACCGGTATGTTTTTGTAAACACCGGCTGCGCCCCTTCGACTGTTCGAATCTCATGTTTAATCGCATTAGTGCAGGTCAGTTTTTCATCTTCAATACTAAATACGTCACTGTATTCTTTTATTATGGCTAGTATACTTTCTTTTTCCTCCTTATTCATATGGTCAGCCATAACATTCCCACAGACCTTAACTTCTCTTTTATCTCGAATTCTCTTAAATTCTCTCCAACAATTCTAACCTGACTCAAGCCAAAATTATTCTCTGTAGTGTTGACCACAGTGGCCACACAACAACCATCCCTGTTTTTCGTTAAACACTCTGGACCGATTATTCCTTCCGCCAATTCCTGTTTAGGAATGACGATGTCTTCGTCTAGACTACTCCAACTTTCTACAGAAAGCAATCGGATAACTTGTGTTCTACCTTTCAACACTTGTTCTTGACTTAAATATTTTAATGTAATTTCCTCAGCTTTATTTTTCATCACTCCCTCTTTATAATCAATGGAATAACCTCCTTCTTTTAAAAATCGACTGCCTAATAGTCCATCATAATCACCTACGAGGTCATTTTCTATAACCTGAAATTCTATTGTATTTATCTTTACCTTTCCCTTATTGTTCTGGAATAACTCTACTTCCTTGATCACTTTTCCTAAAGTCTCATGCGGTTTTCCACCTAACCCTTTGAATTTAATTGTGTTTCCTGAGTCCACTTCACG
This sequence comes from Criorhina ranunculi, assembly GCA_951813785.1. Lineage (NCBI taxonomy): Eukaryota > Metazoa > Arthropoda > Insecta > Diptera > Syrphidae > Criorhina > Criorhina ranunculi. The sequence continues at coordinate 9,537,805 of OX638386.1, forward strand.
ATGGAAGATGCACTTTGCAGATATCATAGAGACCTCGGCTCCAGTATCAATGATAAGCTTCCTAACATCCTCATTTATTATCACATTGACATGAGGGCTTTCCGAGTTTAATAAATCACTAAGCACTTTACTTTCCTTAACATGTCTTACAGTCTGTTCTGGCTTAAAATCCTTTCTACCTGGTTTTGTACTTGACATAGAATTTTTTTCTTGAGATCTTTGCGTATATCCTTCCTGTCGTTTAGGTAATCGGCAGCTCCTGGCGATATCACCGATTTTACCGCAATTAAAGCACTTTGTCCCTGCAATGTTTATTTTAGCTAGGTTCTTATTTGTGTAATCCTTATTTGTGTTGGTTTTGAAAAGATTTAACCGCTGTTCCTCTTCCATGGCACAACGACTTGCCTCAGCTAAGTTCTTTGGCCTCTGAGTAACGACATAAGATGATAACCTTTCTAACAATCCGTTAATGAAAACAGTAAGTGTTTCATTTTTAATATATTCAATTTGCCCTCGCTGATGTTCTACTTTCACATCATGCAACTTAGCCGGCAATAAGCGTCTTTTTGGGGTCTTTACTCTCTGTGTGTACAAATAAACTGATTCATTCCTACCCTGATGTATGCTTATTAGCTCTCTATGCAATTGCAAACTGCGATGGGGTTCCCTAAATATGTTACTTAATTCAGTTTTCAATGTTTCCCAATCCTTTATGTCTTTATTCATAAGGATAGTAGTTGCATTGCCTCTAATTCTAGTCTTAATAAACTTGAATAGAATATCTTTCTGAGCTGAACTGGCCAACTCTATTGCATCATTACATGCGTCTAAAAAGCCAAACACATCTTCACTACTGCTATTGAAAACCGGAATGAAAGATGTCAAAACGGTTATTGGTACTTCGGCCATTACTTCTTGATATAAACTGTTCCTAATTTCAGAAGTATTTTCTAGAAAGATTTGTTCACTACTTTCCTCGCTTTCACTATCATTTCCACTGACTGACATATAAGCTTTTCTTGTTATCCAACTAGACAGAAGAATCTTATAATTGCCTTCGTTATTTTCTATCCACTCTAAACTTTTTGATTCAATTTCACCTTATACATGTACTATGGCGATTTCAGTTATTCTACTAGGAGACTCTCTTATTTTATCACCGTATTACAAAAAAAAGAAATATGTTAACTTAGATTAACTTACAATAAGAATAAAACTGCGATGATCATCCTTCTCGATCGATGTGGAGCTTGGTCTACAGTTATTTGAAACTTCACTGGTCGCACAGTTTTTCTTAGTTATTATTACTTTTTTTTTGTTGACTTAATGCACGTCACGCCGTACGTTATTTTGCTCCACTTTTTTTTTTGTATTGTTCTTTTGTTTGAGTCCTCTTCTCTTGTTCTAGGGGATATCTCGGTATCCCACCGCTGCCACCAAAAATTGTATGTTACGCCTGGGACGTTACACAAAAACAATCACAATAATTTTCCGGTCGCGGATACGTCAGGCTGGCTTCGACGGGATTTTGCGCCAGTATTACCGTCCGTATAGACCGTACCGAAAGGAGAATAAAACGACAAAAGAAAATGTTTACGGGCGAAGAAAAATAAACAGATAAAATTACTTTATTCAATGACTGACCGAACATAAGTAAAAATAATTTCTTAATTCTAACTTAACTATGCTGCACACGCAGCCCAATTTGCGTACGCAGCAATTCTTGCACACGCCGCTCACTGCACGCGCACGCCAATATTACAATGCAGCAATATTCGTGTTGTCTGATGAAATTGGATCATGAAGTGGTTTATTTGGGGTTCATCCGTAACAATATAAACATTTGAACGGACCATGGTTTTGGTGTTTAGGATAGAGGTCTAGAAAAGGGGCATTGCAATTTTTTTTTAAAGTTGCGTCATGAGGACCTCTGCAATAGGTAGTATTTCTTCGAGATCCACCTTAAACTGCATGTTAAACTTTTTTGGAATTGGGTCATTTACGATCGACTCACTTCGATGGTCAATGTCCAAACTTCAGATAAGTGTTAACGAAGCAATATTCGCACTTTTTTTTTTTTAGTAAGTTTAGTTGTATTCATTCATTATTTCTTATAACTCAATTACAAATTCCAAGTACAATAACTACAAAGAGAAATAATAGTGACATAAGTATTTAATAAAAATAGAGATAATGCCACTTCAAAACTTTTAAAATAGTACTTAAAATAATAGAAAAATGGGTGAGTGACCCTGATAATAAACCTTACATATACAAAAGCAAGAATTAAGACATTTTAACAAGTTGGCATTGAAAAGAAAAAAATATATTAGAGAACGAAGCAATACACCAGAATATCATAGCAGAACATCAAACAAAGATTCAATAATTTTCAGATCAAAGCAAAAAAGCGAATTTTTTACATGTTTTACAAACGGAGGATATGTTATCGTTCTGATAGAATGAGGAAGTTTGTTGAATACTCGACATGAAACAATACTATAAAAGTTACGAAACGCGGTTGTACGAAAAACGGGTACAGGTACTTGATTTAAAGAATTGCCACGTAAACTGTGATTGAAGACTTGTCTAAAATCGAGATTTCCTGACCCATTACAGAAAGTTCTTAGCACTTTGTAACAGTATAAATGACGGACCGGAAGATTTCTTCAAAATGTGTTTTTGAAGTAACAAAAGAGGCTGAATTTTATTGAAATAAGCTCCTCCCCAGCAGGTGATTCCATATTGTAATCGAGAATGAAAGATTCCATAATAGATTTTTAGCAACAATTGGGTAGAGCAAACCTTGCGTAGAAAATAGAAGTTTCGGAGAGTTCCACGAAAATAATTTCTCAAATTTTCTGTGTGGTTTTCAAAAGTCATCTTTGAGTCAATGAGAAGCCCCAAATATTTGAATTCATTAACAATCTCAATTTGGAAACAATTAACACTACAGCTTTGACAACTATAAAAAGTGCAAGATGACAAGTTTATATAGCAAGTGCAGTGTGCGAGTGTAAATCTTGGGCAGTCACTTGCATGAAAGAAGATCTCGGCTTCAAAACTGTTTTGGGCTACCAAATTGAAAAACATTATTTTAGTTTTTGAGCTTATGACCAATTTGTGCTCCGCAAACCATATTCTTAATAAATGAAGATCCCAATTGATATCTGAAATAAGATTCAAAGCACTGTCTGAACCATAAGCAAAACCTCCATCATCCGCAAATGCTGTCAGTAATCCTTTAAAGGGCAGTCTGAATAAGGAATTGATATAAATCAAGAAGAGTATTGGTCCCAGAACAGAACCCTGAGGCACTCCTAGATTAATGAATTTAATTTCACTTCTCGTATAATCAATTTTCACTCTTTGTGATCTATTACTCAAGTAAGATTTGAACCACTCCCAAATAAAGCCTCGAAAACCAGCATTTTCAATTTTATTTAACAATATATCATGATTGACCATATCGAAGGCTTTGTTAATGTCAACAAACAAGCCAGCTGAATACTTTTTTTTTATCTAGGTTGGCAAAAATCTGAGAGCAAAAATGTAAAAGAGCTTCTTCAGTAGATCTACCTTTTTGAAATCCAAATTGCACAGAACTGACAAATTTAGTTTTGCTCCAAAAGCTCACCATCCTGTTTTTCACAACTTTTCCGAAGATCCTGCTTATTGAAGGTAAAAGTGATATAGGCCTATAATTCCACAGTTCGTCAGCAGATCCTTTCTTAAAGAGAGGAAATATGTCTGCACACTTTAGAGCAACAGGAAATACTCCAGAAAAAATGCTTTTATTAAATATGTGCGCCAAAACATCAACTAAGAAACATGCAATATTTTTGAGAACAAGATTAGTAATACCAACATACCCAGAAGAATTTGTATTTTTCAACATACCAATGGTTTTAAGGAGTTCAAATCCAGTTATTGGCTGGAATAAAAAGCTACGACACTGCAGAGGTTCACCAGGATTACATGAAGGACTACAAACGGCACAGGTAGGGTAAATAGGACTCGCTTGACTATTCTCAGATATCGTAGTAAAATACTTATTAACCGTAGATCGAGCTTTAAAAAAAATTAAGAATTCTATCTTTTGTATCATTTTTGATACATAGGTATTTTTGAATGAGAAACGAGCTATAGGTATATATTATTTTCGTCAAAAGTGTTACACATATTTATATTTATTTGAAAATATATATTTTTTAAGAGATTACAAAGTTATTTATTTGGAATACATTCACTGCAAATAAATATGTCGTGGATATCCCTACTCACGGGTTTATTGCACACAATGCAATGAAAACATGTTTGTTTAGTTTTGTTTATGCCTAAAGGGTAGCATTTGTAACATCGACCGTGTTGAAGTGGTCTTCCGTCTCTTTGAATCTGGCGATTGTGATCGGGACGATGAGCCAGAGGGACCATCATCGCCAAAATCAATACCGTCATGGGTTGAAATCATTGAAAGTAGCGATCTAGAAAGAGCAGTTCTGGGGTATGAGTTCGCTTCTGAACATATTTTGCTGCCAATGAAATAGCCTAATCATGCAGAAAACATTTTCGTTTTACGTGCTTTTGTTTTGGCTTGAGTGCGTTGAATATTATATAAGCGTTCAAAACCGATATATCAATAATGTTCTGGAAAACAGCCGTTGCCCATATATTAATTTTTCCTTTTAGTGCTGTAGCAGCTTAGCATCTTGTCAACAATGTCAACGCCACCCTTTGTTGCATTAGCCGTGTTTTTTTGAGAGCTGTATAGCACAGGAGAATTTTACACACAAACCAATAACAACACACCAAGTGGCGATAACTTTCCCAGTAGCAGCAAGTTGACATAAGTTGACCACCAGAGCGCGAAAAATCTCATAAATTAGCTTTTAGCCGATCGTATTTGTTGCTTTTCCTCGGTTTTGACATTTAGAAATTGTCAAATAAAGAAAAAAAAATTCGAGCCGCAAACCAATTGCTTTTTTGACTAAAGTGAGTATAGTTTTCAAAAAAACACGGCTATTATAATATGAAATTATTTCTGGTAATTTTTTGGGACTGTCAGGACAAATAGGAATTTCTTTTTTAAGTTCTGAACACATTTTTTTATATTTAAGTTTTAAATAATGATTGGTTGGGCTTCTCAAACATTTTATTCAGAGTTTGTTTTTTACTTCCCACCTCTATAGGGGAAGTATTGCAATCACCCAAAAAAAAGGTCGAGATTTTAACACAGCTTTACATTTAGTGTTGGTTAAACATCGATAGTTTCCATTTTCGATAGTATCGATATTATAAACAAAAAACTATCGATACTATCGATAGTTTTTTCTATCTTTTCTGTGTGCTGCCCTTAATACGTTTATACATATTAAATATTAGAGAAATAATTAAGACAAAATTCCAAAATATTTTTCCACTTCAGTTTTTATTTAAAAAAAATCGTTGACAATAAAAAGAACAAAAGATAGTTAATTCTCATAAGAAAAATAAAAAGTGCAAAAGAAATAAAAGTTCAAACAACAACAAAAAGAGTAATTGACAAAAGCAATAGGTATGTGTTCAAAAAAAATTGAGTTGTGTTTTATAAATAATAAATTATTTAAATTTGTATCCTTAAGTCCAGCTCTTTTTCAACTCAGAAAAAGAATACTAGGCAGCGAATTTGTCTCTACTGAACAGCTTGTTGCCATCCATCCAGAGAAGTTCATTAACTTCGTGATATCTTCTGGAGTAAAACAACTCATCTAGAAACATTAGGGAAGGCACAATAGGATTCGTCAGAAACCGCAGTGCCAAGGGCTGTTCAGCTCTCCCGAACAATTAATAATAAAAATAAATAATCCTTAAGTCGATTTCTTCTGTTAGTTATTATCTCGCCAGCTTTGGAGAAAATTCGTTCAGAAGGAACTGAACTTCTCGAAGCTGACTTGTTGATCGGTTTCAATATTCAATTGAACATGAATTTCTATCAATCACAGGTCTTTCCAAGTAATGACAGATGTCAATTATTGGTTCTGTAAATCGTGTTGTAATCCTTACTGGATCTTTACTTGGAAAAAACAATAAATCTAACTTGGATGATGCTGTGGGAAACACGGAACTGCTCGTCGAAGCAAGCGATGTTGTAGATGCTGAAGAAGATGCTTGTACTGTCATCACTTTTTTCTGTGCAGACGCAATCAGCAAAGAATATTCTTTCTGCAACTGCTGAATTGCACTATCGGCATCTTGTTCAGTTTTGAATCCATTTTTTTAAAATTTAGATCTAAAACCGTTGCAAATATAAGAGCCGATCGCATGTGATACGGCTTCAGACTTTTATCGACTGAGCTGATCAACGAGTTGACAACTTCTTGACCCTCAACAGTAGTTACCATAGTCACAAAACTAGATAACTTTGCTGATATTCCTCTCATAAGCGGTATTATAAGTGAAGCGGTAACATAATTATCACCTGATATTTTTAACGTTGCAAGTTCAATTGGCTCAAGGAACATCAAAATTTCATCTATTGCTTTGAAATCCTCAGCTGACAAAGTATTAGGAGCTTTTTCACATTGACTTATAGCGACTGCCAGTTCACTACGTTTCTCCGATATTCGCTTTAACATGAAGTAAGAACTATTCAAGCGAGAATCGAGAACAAGTTTTAGTTCTACTTTGTTATTGCGCTTTTGGATACCACGCAATGTGTCGCTCGCTAACGTACTGCTCTGGAAATATGTCGCAATAGGCTTTGCCTTCGTTAATATCAAAGCAAAAGAATCCACTTTATAGCAATCTTGCACAGTTAAATTTAAACTAGGAGCAAAACACGGAAGGTGACAATTTTCAAAATATCTGCCGTTTTAATCACACTGGCAGCGTTGTCGGTGATTTCGTTACAACTTTTTCGCGAATATTGTACTCTACTAAAGTTGCATCAATAGCCTGAAATAAAATGATGAAATGTTACAGCAAATAAAGTCTAACCATAATTTATTTAATACCACACAATCCTGCATGCGCAAACAAAAATGTATAAATTTTTTTTCAAATCGATAGTATCGATAGTTTTTTTAAAAATTTGATAGTATCGATAGTCAAAAACTATCGATACTATCGATAGACTATCGATGTTTAACCAACACTATTTACATTACGATACTCTAGAAATCATGTCCACCCATTTTCGAAGTGAAGTCTGTGTGTGACAATTTTTTTCTCCTTCGATAACTAGAGAACGGAACAACGTACGATCATTTTTTGTTTGATTTGTCTCAATGAAACTTAGAGCTGATTAGATTTTGACCAAAATCGGTCCAGCGGATGCTGAGATATTTGAAGAAATGCTTTGAAAAAAGGTGTGCTGAACAACAAGCACGTTGTGGTGTTATTGGAAATAATTTTCGCTTTTACATAACGCAATACCAGGTGGGAAGTACAGGACTGGCCCCCAAGTCAAATTTTTTTTCTTGACTTTATCTAATGAATAAATCGTTATCCATGGTTAAAGCCGTTTTATGGATTTCCTTGGGCTAGTTGTGATCGCACAACTCGATATATGATTACTTAAGGATTCTATAAAAAGAATTATGACTTTCAACAAAATGTTTGAATTATGTTTTTCCAACAAAAACATTTTCCCAGAACTCAAAAGACAGATTAGTTTAAAGTTTACCAAAATCAATTTTTGTTATGGAGTTAAGGGAAATAGAGTCATTTAAGTTGTTATTTGTCATAATATCGATCAGCAATCCTGTCATACAATGATCTGTGATCTCCAGATCAAAAACACACTTCTCACAGAAACTGCGAGAAGAGGACGCAAAACGGCTATATATGTGATCGATACTTTTTCCCGATGTAGGTCTAGTTATTTCATTTAGAAAAGATACCAATCCATGAGGAGCTAATAAATCCAAATAAGTGAGAACAACTTCACTTTTCTCCAAGATATCAATATTGAAATCTCCTAAAATTATCAAATTTTTTGATTTCTCACTATCCAAAAAGGATGAAAATTCTTCCACAAATACTGAAACATTGAACATATGAAGCCTATAGACACATAACATGACACAGACCTCACCTTTGATTTTAAGAGACAATTTCAAAACATCGGCACTCAGAAAATCTAACTTCGACACATCAAACACATTATAATCAGTTTTCACAAAACAGCCAACTCCTCCTGCAGCAAAAATTAAAACCAGGTAACATGTAGTCGCTTTTCTCAAAATCATAAATCCAAACTTCCGAGACTACGGCAAAATCAGGAATACACACAAATGAATCTAGATGGGCTATTAGAGATGTAAAATTCTCTCTTAAGCTTCTGATATTTTGGTGAATGAAAAATAATTTGTTAAAGCAGTATGATTCATTGATAAAAACTTCTTCATAATTTGAGTTTTTAAGATTGTAGGTAGAAAAATCATCAATTAATTAATTTGCGAAATTCATTTAAGATAAACATAAATATACAAATAAAATGACAATGCACTAGATTCGTGCAAGATCTTTAAAAGATCTTATTGCGATGATTTTTCCACCTTCAACCTTTCTTGTTAGTATTTAATTATTGTTATACCATAAATATTTAAACCCCTTCTGCTTCTGAGTCTCTTTCGCCTTCATAAACAATGCACACGTATATTTTGTGAGCGCATCATTAATGTAAATATTGGTTCCAGTACTTTTGCTGCTTCCACCACTACTGCCACCTCCTCTGCCTTCGCTGCTTCCAAGCACAATCGAGTTCGGCATATTCTTCTTCTTCGACTTCTCTCTCATTATGCGTCGCTTCAGAGGGATTAGAAAAACTCAAACAGATGATCGATGAGCATGATTCACTTGAAGAACTGCTGCTGCTGCCGTCTTTCGCATTCTTTCTCTGCACCTTCCGTATGTAGCACTTGTCAATATCATCATCAGGAACCTCCACAGACAACGCATTATTGAAAATTCGTTGTGCTATACTCTTTGCAGTTGAGTCATTGACTTCGGAGACACCAGTTATTTCAATGCAGTTGCTTAGTTGGTGTTGTTGCTGCCAATTGAGTTTATTTTCGAGCATTTCAACTTTGGACTTTAGCTCATCATTTTCTGCGCGCATCTGGTTCAAAGAATGAAGAAATTGACTATTTATTTCCTCAAGACTAGTGAGTTTTTGGTAGACCATTCGTAGCGTAAACTCTTCACTTTCCTCCGCTGAACCATTTGCTTCGATTTGCGTCTAAGCACTGAACATTTGTCACACCGAAAAGACACACCGCTTGTTTTAAAATACTCGACATCTTGTTGCAAGATATTAACACAAGATGCATGGAAAAAAAAGCTTGCAATCACCACACGATATTTTCGATAGGGAATTCCTTTCGATTTTCCCAGCACAAACTTGACAATTCATGCTTGGACTTTGAAAAGGTTTCAATGAGATGTGCACCCCACGACACTCACTCAATAACTTGTTGGAAGTCTGTGATTACTTAACATCCGTTCGCTGGTCAATGCCCGAACTCCAACAGATACCAATTCAGCAATTCAACTTGGCCTCCATTCCAACTCAAGGGTGGAAAGTCATGATATTTGAGTGTAAACTAATCAAAATTAAGTGTGTGCTTCATTTTTGAAATTCTTAATCAAAAAGTATAATAAAGACTGTTAGTAACAAAATTTAAATGTGTGTTTCATTACTGGATTTCGTAATCCTATAACTAGCGCAGTCGGTAGGATCGAACCAAAAGTGAAATTGGTATCGGTAACAATTATGTGTATGAAAACGGTGAAAAAATAAAAAAAAATAAAAACAAATATAAACAAAGGAAACAGATAATAATCTGAAATATTCTGAAGGAAAGAATATAGTGAAATATGACTAAAATCCAATCGAATGCAGGTGCGGTAGATGGGTTAGTGAATAGAACGCTAAATCTATAATCCAACACGCATCATTTAATGGAACAACGAACATATTGCGTGATATCAACTATATTACCGAATTTGATGGAGAAAAATCGAAACTGGCCCGATTAATACGTTTAGTGAACACCCATTTAGATATTACCGACGAGGAGAGGAATTCCGAGCTATAAGACACACCAAACTGACAGGAAGAGCTCAGGAATCTGTGCTTACTAAGACTGTGAACTAGAGATGTTCATACAAAAAAAAAACAATGTTTTATTCGATGTAATGCATCGAAACGTCCCATCGATACTTAACGATGCATCGATGAAAAACATCGATGTTTCGATGCATGGAATAAAAACATCGACGTAGTTGTTAAACATAAAGATTAGGCAATAAGAAAATGAGATATTATACAAGGTTGTTAGTTTAAATAAGATTTGTTAAAATTTCATTAAAATTAATTTATCATGGGTTTTAGAAAGCTTGTTATTTTGAAATTAGACATCCCAATATTTCTACTACAAAGTTTTTGACAATGGCCTAGTACAAATTTCTCCAAATATTCACTTTTAACAAGCAAATTAAAAGGTATGAATCGATTTCTTGACTCAAATCTACAAATCTACACACAAAGTGTGTGTGAGATATCATAGACATTTTTTATTCGTTTGAAAGGCCTATTGATGCCATTATGTATGGAATATAACCATCGTCCAAATGTCCGAAAAGGTCCAATTTTCCATGACTCTGGCGCATAAATCAGGCTGAATTTGACCGATGGCATGGGTTATGTTGGCTTTGAGGGCCGCTGTGGTTTGCGGCTTATTCGCATAGACCTGCGACTTCAGAAAACCCCACAAGAAAAAGTTTAACGAGGTAAAATCGCACGATCTCGTTGGCCAGTTCACATCACTTCCATGCCCTCGAATCGCTCGTGCAGAATTTCCAATGTGGCGTGAGCTGGGTGGCACATAGCGCCGTTCTGTTGAAATCACAAGTCGTTGGTGTCCATATCATCCAATTCAAACCAAAAGAAGTTGGTAATCATCGACCTATAGGCTTGGCCAACGTCGTTCTCAAAGAAATATGGACCGATGACGCCGCCAGCCCGGGATGCATTAGACGCTCTTGGATCTCATGTGGATTGGTATCGTCCCAAATTCGACAATTTTGTTTGTTGACGTACCCATTCATCCAAAAATGGGCCTCATCGCTAAAGATGATTTTCGATGAAAATTAGAACACCCATTTTGATAAAACTTTTTTATTATTTGCACGTGTTGTTGAACGCTATATCCGTCCATGGTTATTTGGCAAAACAGACTGAATAAGTGACATTCAATTTGACAGATGTAGCTTCAACAATATGGCCGCTATCAACTGTCAAAGTTTGGAAGTCCCTATTGGAAGACCTTCTACATGCGTTTATTCTTCTTATTCGTATTGGAGTTGAATTAAAGTGGAAATTCAACTGTGTACAGTACTTGCTTTCATTCGATGCATCATATGAAATACATCGATACATCGTTAAACATCGAAAGTATCCTATGCATCGGGTTGATTCGATACATCGAATAGTAAACATCGATGTTTTCGATGTATAGATGTATAATGAGCAACCCTACTGTGAACCTGGGGAGACATCAACATTTTCGACCCATTTTAAACATCAGGGACAACAGGGACAAACAACATTTTCTATCTTAAAGTTTGTTCGATAGTAGATTTAATCAATAAAGTAAAATTATTAATTTCTGAAATTATCACAGTTGCTTTGTATGCGAATAATAGTGAAATATTTAAAAACCTACATTATAATACTCTTACTGTTAAAATCAAAAGTTGTTATACTGGTAGTTTAGCTAAAGAACTTAGAGACGGAAATAGTATACAAAATGTTAAGAAAATGCTATACGACTATGCAAGCTATAAACAAGGGAATTTTCAATAGAAAACTTAACGAGATCACTGTCGATGTTAAATTTCCGTTGCCCAACACAAGGACGATCCCAGTATTTTTCAACACTGGATCTTGCGAAGGGATACCATCAAATATTGACAACATTTGTAATGCCAATGGGTCTATATGAATATATTAGGATGCCGTTTGGGCTAAAAAATACCCCGGCTACGTTCCAACGTCTGAGGAACGAAATTATAAGAGAGTATATTAATACAATTTGTATTGTCTTTTTAGACGATATTTTAATTTTTTTTCGATTGTAGTAATCGAAGAACATCTGATCTGATTTAATGGTATGCATATATGTAAGTAACGCAAGAACTCCGAATCTACTTAACGGATTTAAATGCAGTTTCTTTCTAAAGATTCAGAATTTTTCAAGTTGATGAATAGGCACATACAAAATATAAATTTTTTAACAAAAAGCTTTTAAATAAACAAATGAAATAATTTTCTTTCATTAATTTGCATTTTCCGGTGAGTTATCTCAATTTCTCCACTTTCAGCAAAGTTTGCAGATTTGTAGAATGCGCAACCGTAGCCATCGTAGTGATCGTATGTTGCTTTCCTTTGCCGAGTTGTGTAAGGGTACGGGGAACGGGGATGAACGATGATTTGGTTGGATGGATTTTTAAGTATCTATGGAACTTCTCAACGGATTTCAAAAATTCAATATTGGAATGGTGACACTTTTTGTTACCTTTTATCTTCGAAAGTTTCATAGGGACAGACGATTTCTAGCGACTTAGTATAAACCTTAGTATGTATTTAACGCGTGCAAGACCACTTCTTGGTTTAGAGAAAGAGCTATACTTACACCAAAAAATGATTCTGCGTCCAATATAAATGAACCGTTTGTAAGGAAAATTGATGGAACAAGGAACAAGGTTGCTGGTAAAAGCTTTGCGGCCCAATGTTATTGAAGCTACTATTATAACAGAACCAGGCACACATGAGAATGTATTTATACCCAGAATACCGTCTCAGTTCAATTTTTCTTCAGGTGTCTTTGATGCGGGGTCCAAAAGTGCTGCATTTGTCAGTCTTTTTCTATTTATCGGAAACAAAAAAAATAATACTTTCTATTTCTGACACATGCATGGGAAGGATAAACCTATAAAATCATAAAAAAGTATAAAATTAAAAATTAAGTACGCTCTTTAATAAAATGTTCAAATTTTATACTGTTCTTTTGACATTTTTCATCCTCAAAAATTTGTTGATTTACATGAAATCTTTAAAACTTTAGGTTCCTTTTACCTGCCGGTAATGATATAGAGAAAATCCTCACAAATTTTCAGCCAAATCGATCAATAACTTAAGTTACAGCACGAGTAGTTTTTGAAAATACAGATTCGAGATAATCGCGTTTAAAGTTAAAGATAATCGCTAGTTTACAATATGCGGGCTTCGGCGCGCTCGACTATATGTGCGATAACTCTGTAAATATTTAATATTTACATTTTTCCTCGGGTCAAAATTTTCTCGATACCTATATTATATTTTCGAAATATGAAAAAAAAATTGATTTTTTTTTAAATTTCTAGAGGGATTCCCACCCTTAACTTGAGAGGGCATGAAACCCAACCCTAACAAAATCGAAGCGATCCGCAATTATAAAATACCCATCACTTACACCGCGTCTCCAAGAGCAATATTTCATAGCAGTTTTCATAGAAAGAAAGACAAATAGAATGCTATGAAATTTGGGGTGGGCATTTCATAGCTTACTATTTCATTCGTGGAAATGTCGCGGAGGCAAGCACTTCGATGTATTCTAGCATTAGTGGCATTAAAAGAATTGAAGAAATTGCAAAAAGAAACTCAGAAATGTAAATATAAGTTTTAGGTGAATCCGTTTCGAGAGAAAAGGGAATTCCACAATTTGGAGCAGTATTTAAAGAAAAAACATTTTGTGGGAAAATGACAAAGAGTATCTAAACTTTTGCAGAATGTATTTAAAGATAATTATAAATTAAATTATCTCATCCATTCGCCACTCAGTCATTGGAAAGTAAAAAAAAAACACAAATGTCAAACAAAAATGACAGCTCATAGAATACTATCCATAGCAAGCTATGAGCTGAGCAATACATGGCAAGCCATTTTTCATAGAATACTATTTGCAGTCTCCACGAGCAATTTTCATAGTATGCTATCAACTGACAGATGGTAAGCTATAAAATATTGTTCGTGGAGACGCCGTGTTAAGAACAGCTGAAAGGTTTTTTATGAGTCAAGGGATATTATAGAAAAATTATTTGAGGACAAGCTGTCCCAACAGACGTTGTCCTGTCCAAATTTCAATAAATTTGTTTGTGATCGATTTGTGAATTTGTGAAATCCCATGGAAAAAAACACTTTCAGTTTTTTCCGAATTTTTAAATTTTCGTAAAAACCTTATTTGGACATATTAAAAAAAAAATGAGCCAAATCGTTCCAGCTGTTCTCAAGTGATGCGCTTACCCACGAATAGCATTTAATTTTTATTTATATAGATGTGCTTAAATCGTGTACCCTATGATTAAATACTTAAAGAAACAAAACCAGAATAAACGACCCTGAATATATAGATTCATTCGAGAAACTTAAACTACAAGATCCCCGATCCTCAAATATCCAAACTTTTCTAAATCTTTTACACTTTTCACGGATGCAAGCAACTATGCTGCTATAGGGATATTGACCCAAGGGCAACCTATTTCATATGCCTCTAGAACATTGAATGACCACGAGCAAAACTACTTTCTGCAATTATTTGGGCCAAAGGGTTCCGCTTCATGCCTTACTTGTGAGGAAAAAAGTTTAAATTCAAAACAGACCACATGCCAATAAAATATATGAAAAATATATATTAGAGACAGAATTCAGCCCGCGGAATCAGCGATGGTTGTTCAAACTCCAAGAGTTTGATTTTGAGATGAATACCAACAATAAAACAAAACCCAATGTCGCGCCAGATGAATACCTTAAAGGTAGAAAAAATATTGTCGCCGACTTTTTAAGTCGTAGATATGTATAAAAACAATGCGTTGTCGGAAACTGACCACTCAGAAAATGAGAACATAACACATATACCTACCACAGATAATCTATAGATTCATTATCTGTGTACCTACTAAAACTGAAATGGTAATTAATACATCACTACGCATGCAACAGCAAGTGAATCTACAACAGTATAAACTAATTGTGGAAGAATGCTAAGGTCTCTAAGTACTACCAACACACTGCACATATATCGCGAGCCCTAAATGGCGAATCCAGAAGAATTAAGCAAATTCTCAGTACCAAGCAACGCTACTCCAGCAGAAAATCAAAATACTATACGCCAAAAGAGAAATAGAACAACTCCAAACAAAAATACAGAAAGTAAAAACAACAAGAAGTTCAGATCGAAGAATCAATCAACCCTCAACTACTGGCTTAGTAAATTGAAAGAAACAATTTCCTCCAACCGATTTGACCTTCTCTCAACAGACGACGATACCGATGACTGCACGAAAGAAACTGAAACTCAAAAGGAAAAGGAACCTCAAAACAGCAACGAATGCTGTAAAACCAAAAAACCACCTCCAATTTACATGCAAGGTGTTGAATGCATCATGACTCTCAACAACGCAATCAATGAAAATGCTACGACAAAAAGACAAAAAGTATTATACATATAAGCCCAAAGAAGAAAGAGGGTTCAAAGTAGTGCTACATGCATCCCTCTGCTGATAAAGAAGAAATCAACTTGAAGAAATGGGTCACATAGTCACTAACATATATAACATCCAACAAAAAAACACTAAAAAGCCACTGCCGCTCTTCTCCATAGAATTTAAGAGCGATCCAAACAACAAAAACATCTAAAACATTAATGCCCGTTTTCACAGTGCAAGCTTAAGTGTCGATCCAAGGATAAACTCAGGATCAACACAAATTTCGTTTTCACAGTTGAGGTTTAACGATAAACTCCACTTAAATAGTGGTTTAACTTAAACCACCGACTGCGGTGGCTTAAGTGTCGATCCAGAGAGAACATAGTTGCCATTAGTGTGCTAAAATAAAATTCACCCCAAAAAAACATTCGAGAAAACCTACATCAGCAACCAAATATTTTGTCTGGCAATGCTGTTGATGACAAATGTCAAATTAATTTTCCTGTTCAATTGAAAACAAATGGAAGTACATAGTTGCTTGTTTTTCGTGAAAGTAATTAAATAAAATTAAATGGAAGTGATTGACTCGGATGAGGAATATATTAGTGATAAGGAAAACTACCACACTAGTGGTGGTGCATATTTCAAGAGAAAGAGTTATTCGCACTCGAACAAATCATTGCAACATCTGGGACGATTTGCAGACAGAGTGTCTGTGCTTTTATTTTCAATTATTTTGCGGTGTTTCACTACAAATGTCCAATAAAAGCACTTGACATGATGAAAAACAAATTTCATTTGACATCTCGTGTTCAATCAGATAACTATTTTTCATAAATGGTTCACAATGACACTCAACAAAACACCCTTAAATATTGAGTGTGAAAACGAAATTTTCTTAAGTGAAGTTTATATTCGATCCTACACTTAGCTAAACCCACACTTAAGCTCGCACTGTGAAAACGGGCATAAGGGTATTTACTTAAACTCGTAAAACCCTCGTAAACCACGTAAAGCGTAAAAATTTACCATCGCGTAAATGATCTGTCAAATTTTATATGAAAAATTATTTACGCGAGCCTCGTAAATTTCTGCGACGATTTGGGCTCGGAAACCACCCTCGTAAATTTCTGCGACGATTTGGGCTCGGAAACCACCCTCGTAAAATTACACTGCTGTCAAGAATTATGCTGCTGTCAAACTATATTCACATTTGAATGAAATTACAACTGTTACCTTCGCCAAATATCTCCAATATTAATAAAGGGTGGTTAAATTTTAAGGGCCGATGTTGAATGTGAACCACACCTAAACGTCAAGTTTTTTTCTGCATTTCATTTGACATTTCTCAATTTCAGACTAACTCAATTTGAACCATGGAAAGATACACAATCGAGCAACGCGTTAAAGTAATTCAGGCTTATTATGAAAATGGGCGTTCAAATCAAAATGCATATCGTGCACTTCGTGATTTTTTCTGTCAATTTAATCGTCCAAATGTGCGTACAATCGGAAAAATCGTGCAAAAATTTGAGCAAACCGGGTCTGTAGGAGATGTGAAAACACCAGTGCATGCTCGTACAGCTCGTACTGCAGAAAATATTGCTGCTGTTCGCGATAATGTGGCTGAAGTGAAATGAGGCCAGTCAGACAGTTACTGTGAATGGTGTTCGCTATCGTGAGATGATAACGAACTTTTTATGGCCCGAATTGGAAGATATGGATGTGGACGATATGTGATTTCAACAGGACGGTGCCACTTGCCACACAGCTAACGAAACAATGGCTCTTTTGCGGGAGAAATTCAATGGCCGTGTTATCTCACGTCGTGGCGATGTTAATTGGCCGCCACGATCATTCGATTTGACACCGTTGGACTTCTTTCTTTGGGGTCATTTGAAAGAAAAGGTGTACGTCGATAAGCCAGCAACAATTCAAGAGCTAAAGGATGAGATAATTCGGCACATTAACGGCATAGATCCTCAATTATGCCTCAGCGTCATCGAAAATTTGGACCGTCGGATGGAGGTGTGCCACCGAGGTCGCGGCGGCCATTTGGCCGATATTTTGTTCCATACATAATTGAACCATACCAATATTATCATAATAAAAAGAAATGACAATTATTTCCTAAATAATTTGTGTTTTATTCAAAATCAACATCGGCCCTTAAAACTTAACCACCCTTTAAATCTTGTATCGCAGTATCTTTAAACAATCTAATGTTTTTTCTTTTCACTAATTTTCGGCATTTTCATATGTTTACGAGGGTTGCTCATTTAAAGCACCTCGTAAATTTACAGAATTGCGAAATGCGTAAATTTATCAGTTTAAGTGAATGCCCTTATTAACTATCTTCTACGATGCAAAGTATCCTTCGAACCACCACATCTCAAAAGGACTATATCCCAATGTAAGAACTGCCAAAAATATGGCCACACGAAAAATTACTGTACTAGAGATGCGGTGTGCGTCAAATGTGCAGGGGATCACAAGACCATAGATTGTCAGATGCCACCAGAAAAAAGTAAAATGAAGTGTGCGTTATGCGAAGCAAATTACAAAGGCTGCGACATCTACAAAGCCCTTAAAATCCAACGTTTTCACGCCCTGCGCAGAAAAGAGATTCCAACTAATCCAACCAATAAAGAAGACCAAAAACAAGAGACCAAGTCTAATACGCAAACAGTCACAAGCTATGCCGATGCCGCTGCCCTAAACACTGTCCCAGTATTAGAATCACAAAACCCAAACCAACCCAATGACGGAACACAAAACAACACCCCCAAAACGAATGATATAAGCGAACTAAAGGCCCAACCATAATAGACTTAGATAAGCTTACGTCAGCTTAATGAAATGTCCCATTACATGCAAATAGTATGGCATACCCATAATGGGATTATTTACGGTTTCGTCAAGTTTTCGTTGACTTTTGTGGGCTAACACGGCGTCTCCACGAGCCATGATTCATGGCTTACTGCCCACATAGCAGCTGGCAAATGAACTGTCATGTCTTGTCATGTGGGCATTTCATGTCTTGCCATTTCATTTCCGCTCAGTTCGTGATAGGGAGATGTCGAGGCCGGATTATATAAAGTGCATTGCAGCAATTAAAATGTTGAAGAATTTAAAAAAAAATTAAAATTAAAAAAACCAATTCATAAATTCTGAAGTGCATCTGCTACAAGATATTCTATGGGAAAATGGAGAAAATTTAATTCAAAATTCAAAAATGTTTGCTTGCACCAAAAAATCAGAACCTTTCCGCTTGAAAATTTCAACGAAAGTGAAAATTTTCAGCGAAGCTGACAGTTCATGGCAAGCCATCGATGGCAAACCGAAAATCGAGACATAGATGGCAAGATGAGCGATATGGCTTGCCATTGATAGTCACCATTTGCTTTTTTCCAAGCAAGCCATGAGTTATGCCATGAATAATGGCTCGTGGAGACGCCGTGTAACGGAACGTCTCAATGGAATGAGACATTCCGTACGGAAATTTGACAGATGACACAAAAACTTAGAAAAATAACAAAAGGTCGGCGGCAGTGGAAATTACTTCTGAATACGAGTTTTTAACTGTTTTAATTCCAATGGTAGAAAGAAAATGTGTCTTTATGAAACCAAACCGAATGAAAACAATTTGACAGATCACGAAGTTTGCTCAAGTTCATTATGGGTAACTTAAACGTTTGGCAGAAATTGAGTGGACTTTTCGTTCGGCTTTGAAATAAGGTTAATCCCACTACAGTCCATTATGGTTGGGCCTTAAGGAAATGATGAAACAACCTATATACAACAAAGGACAAACATCATGAATATTATTACCCTACTTGTAACAAAACTTAATGGACAGCATGGACAGTAACTTAAAAATAATCATTTGGAATGCAAACGGTTTAAGGCAACACGCTCTGGAGCTAAAGCAATTCATTAAGGACTATAAAGTTGACATTGTATTGGTTGCAGAAACACACTTCGCAAAAAATAGTTTTTTTTTTAATCCCTGGATACGAAATCCACAGCACCGAACATCCCGACGGATCAGCGCATGCGGGATCAGGCATTATAATTAAAAAAAAGTTTAAAGTGTCCTGAGCCAGACAAATACCAAACTGACCACATTCAAGCTACTACAATTGAAATAACGGATAGACTCGGTCCAATATCAATATCAGCCCTTTACTGCCCTCCTAGACACCAAATTTTGACAACACAATATGACCACTTTTTAAAATCATTAGGAAAACGTTTCATAGCAGGAGGTGATTTCAATGCAAAGCAAACTGACTGGGGCTCATGAATTACAAACAGTAAAGGTAAGAAATTACTAGATGCGATTCGGATTAACAAATGCAAGCATGTAAGTACTTGGGACCCCACATATTGGCCAACGGATCCCAAGAAAACTCCCGACCTAATTAACTTCTCTATAACAAAAAAATGTTGATCACAAAGAACTCAAACTCGAACTATCCTCTGACCATTCCCCAATGCAACTAGACTACATATCGGAAATAATTCTTTCTCCTGAACTAACCCAACTGTACAACTAGAAGACGGACTCGGATGCCTATCGTGATTTATAAACTCGCGGTTACAAATTAACATTCCACTCAAATCCAAACACGACATCGAAAGGTTCATAATTCACTTTAATGACGTAATAAGCGAAGCAGCTATTAAATCGACACCAGCTAATAATTCAAAACTATTTGACTTCTCAACTTCTCCCACCTTACAGAAAAAAAATTGACGGGGGGGCTTGACCTATCCTGTACATCCCACCTGGTATTGCGTTATATCAAAGCGAAAATTATTTCCAATAACACTTCAACGTGCTTGTTGTCCAGCACACCTTTTGTTGTCCAGCACCGATTTTGCCCAAAATCTAATCAGCTCTAAGTTTCATTAAGTCGAATAAAAAAAAAAATTGTCACACACACACGCACATACGCACACACATACATCACTTCGAAAATGGGTGGAAATGATTTCTAGGGTATCGTAATGTGAACCTG
The DNA here is from genome assembly GCA_951813785.1 of Criorhina ranunculi. Lineage (NCBI taxonomy): Eukaryota > Metazoa > Arthropoda > Insecta > Diptera > Syrphidae > Criorhina > Criorhina ranunculi. The sequence continues at coordinate 9,558,336 of OX638386.1, forward strand.
TGTTAAAATCTCGAACTTTTTTTTTTTGGGTGATTGCAATACTTCCCCTATGGAGGTGGGAAGTAAAAATCAAGGAGAAAAGAAAACTTGGAAAAATATGGCAATCTACAAGATCACCTGACAACAAAAGAAAACTTAATAAAGCTACTAAGGACCTCAAGGAATACCTGCAAACTATTAAAAATTAAAACATCAGAAATTATCTAGAAAACTTGTCGTCTACATCTGAAAGCAACTATTCTCTGTGGAAGGCTACTAAAAAAAAAATTTAAAAACATAACTATACACCAACCTCCGTTGAAAAAACTGGACAACTCTTGGGCTAGGACTAATTACGACAAGGCAGATACTTGAGCAAAACACTTTGGGAAGGTCTTCACAAACCAACAGGGCAATGACAATTCTCTACCACCTTTTACTTGCACATCAACTGACAATACACGAATCAAAAAATTAACGATAAACCGAATAGAACACTGCATCAAAAAGAGGATTAATCTCAAGAAGGCCCCAAGATATGATCGACTGACTGGTACACTGCTTAAAGAACTGCCTAATGGAGCACTAAAATATTTAAAAAATATATTCAACACCATGATTAGATTCAAACACTTTCCTTCAGTATGGAAAGTAACTGAAATAATAACTTTACCCAAACCTGGCAAAAATCTGACACTAGCAGCATCCTACAGACCATTAAGCCTACTTCCGCTCCTATCCAAAATCTTTGAAAAGCTACTCCTGGACCAACTAGAACCAATCTTAACAAATAATAACCTCATACCTGACCACCAATTTGGCTTTCGTAGACTACATTCAAACGTGCAACAAATTCACAGGGTAACTAACAAAATCTCAACAGACCTAGAGGGAAAAAGATATTGTGTGGGGATCTTTCTCAACATGGCAAAAGCAGAAAATTGACGAAACGGCGTACAAACTTTTGAGGCTCCCACTGAACCGATTGAAATGGTTTTTGATGCATTTTAAAGAATGAAGTCTTATCTACAAAGTGGTCCACCAGATTTTTGAAAATGTTTTTCGTTTACGATTTATTAAAAAAAAAAAAAAACAAATCCATGTTTCGAGATTTTTGATAAAACTGCAAAACGGCGTACAACTTTTGTATAATGAAACATTTTACGAATTTCATGATATTAGATTCTATCGATAGGTAATGAATGGATCTCCAATTTGGTGTGGCGAATTTTGAAATTCTATCTGGTTTTTGAAATATTGAGCTTTGAAAATCAAAGAAATTCTTGAAATTGAACTATGAATTTCGTATGTTAATTGATGCTTTTTCTAATAAAATCTGTTATTGGGCGGTGAATTGTTATTCTGTTAATCAACTCAAAGACAAAAGAAATGTATTTTCTTAATTTTCGTTGCAATATATTGCATTTGCCGTTAACCCTTTTTGCATTAATTTTGAAATTTTAATGTTTTCTAACAAATACATTCACTTTTTAGTTCGGTTTTTTAGCACAACGATAATAAGTGCCATGATGACATTCGAAAATTTTATTTTTAATTTCGAAAAATATTTGATTCGTGTTTAGTTGAATGTGCTACTAATACATGGAGAAGTACATTCATGTATGTACTCGAGCGTGTGAATGGTAGTGATTATTATCCAGCAAACAGCATTCGACTTATATAAGGCTTATACCAATGCAAATTATACCTTAGAATGTAAGGGTTGTTATTTATGTTTGCGGGTTTGCAAAAAGCAATGTTGTCGTAGGTATGATTTAAATTATTTGCGATGTTGATAAATTTCAATATAACTTTTATAAAAGGATATGTTCCTAATGATTTGATTTTTTTTTTATATGAATACAGTGGAAATAGTATACATATGAACTTCTTTTACCAGTTACATTTAGCAGATTTCTGATTGCTATATCGAATGTGCAACTTGCATAATTTATTCTTGATACTCCAGACATAACAGTTTTTATCGGGTAATTTTGATTAGAGATAACCCCTCTTACTTCATTGGTTTGAAAGAAAATTTGGGGGAGTTTGCGTAGATCTCAATTTCGTACTAGATAGTGCATAATGTGTAGACTATTACGGTTAAAAATGGTCGTCGCATCCTGAGGCCAGTGAATACATTTGGGATTGAAGTGAGCGCAGAACATTAAAGCACAAGGCACGAACTCCCAAATATAAAACAGTATTCGCCTGAATGAAATCCAACAGATCAACAGTCTTAGAGTAAACCCTGAATTTTCTATGTTGGCTTGTAAAATGATGTAAAGAGGTTAAGATATATGTAGGCAGAAGACCGAGTATATGCTGCGTGATTTCTCAGGCTATCCAACGTCCGCGGACACCGTCTTTCTCGACGGATACCCACTAAAAGAAGTTTCAAACTTCAAGTAGGTACCTAGGATCGACACTTTCTAGAGACGGTAACATCGACGAGGACATAAACCATCGCATCAATACCGGACGAATGAAAATGTTATCAGGCATCTTGTGCGACAAAAGAATGCCAGTCCAAGTCAAAGGGAAGGTATACAAAACAGCTGTTAGACCAGCCATGATGTATGGTTTGGAATGTCGGCCACTAAGCAAACGCCAAGAACAAAAGCTATATGTGGGCGAGAGGTATCACAATCCTGGACCGAGTGCAAAATGAACATATTCGAGGCACATTAAAAATAAAGCCAACTGCGGAAAAAAAGTAAGACAGCCGTTTTAGATGGTATGGTCACGTTTTAAGAAATCGCGAGGAGCATATGACATTGAAAGTTATGGAGATGAGCACGGCACGTCGCAACCCAGCAGACCCAGGCGCTCTTGGATAACCCTAATCAATAATAAGGAGAGCGCAAATAACAGCAGGACAACCCATAACCGCATTCAAATGCAAGCTCTCGTAACAAAATACAACAAAAATTTCGTTTTTAATAAATTCTGTATAGTAAAACAGAAAATCAAACGTAAATTCACGAACTCCAAAAAAAAAAAAAAATAAGCGAAGAAATTCAAATACATCCATTCATTCGTATTTAAACGAAATTTACTTTTGCTTGTATTTTGTATTTGTTGACAAACCAACTTCGATTTTCGAATATATTTTTATCTGATTTTTGTACCAATAGTTTTTGTGTGGTTCTTTTTTTCCCTAAGTTCGAATTTGAGTTCGAAATTTTGGGTAGAGGCCTCTTAATGTTATCTCGAAAGGTAACATTTTAAACTTTTTGACGATTTTCTAATCGCCACAGAGTCTGTTGAAGAAAATTTAGAAATTTTAAAAGAGGTTGTAGAAATGTTGGTAGAAAATTGTTTACATCTGAGATTAGATAAATGTCTATTTTAACATTCCGAAATAGTATATCTCGGCTACAAAATAAATAAATTGGGCATAAGGCCAAATGACGCTAGTAACAACGCTATAGAAATTTCGCGGTAACAAGCTGTAGAAAGCAGGTTCATATTTTCATAGGACTTTGATCCTATTTCCGAAAGTTTATTAAGAATATCGCAAATTTGGCAATTTGCCTTTTGTTAAAAAAGGATACATTGTTTGTGTTTGATGTCAGACAGATTGAAACTTTCAACTTATTAAAAACTAAACTAATGGAACCACCTGTTTTATCCATTAATAGACCTCACAATATTACAGAAATGCACTGTGATGCTAGTGGTATAGGATATGGATCCATCCTCGTTCGAAAACAAAAAGGATAATAAATTTCACCGTTTTCGATACCTCGAAGCGTGCGACAGAGGTTGATAGCAGATACTACATCCATCTACGCTCTGAGAAGATTCAAAATATATCTGATATGAATACCATATAAAATCGTGATAAACTGCCAAGCGGTAACACTAACTCTAAAAAAAAAATCCTTTTAATCCACGTTTTTCCAGTTAGGCACTAGGCTGCAAAGTTTTGATTACAATGTAGAGCACCGCAAATGAAATACGATGGCTCATTTCGATGCCCTTAGTCGATCTTTTAACATCCTTCTGGAAGTAACTGGTTCCTAAAAAATGAAGGAGAAAATATGAAACTATGTTCTGAGATGCCTGAAATGTATTTACTTCTCTCCAAATTCGGGTAAAACTAAAGGAACATTGCATTGTATACCAAAGGGTATAGAATGCAATTTGCACATTGACCACCTTGAGCCCTTGTCGACGGCAAATAAAAAACACCTACTCTGCGTGATTGATGGATTTACAAATCTTGCAAAACTATGCCCTTGTTGCCTTTCTAGACATCCAAGGAGCTTTCAATAACACATCATATGAGTCCACCTTTAGGGCGTTAAACAATACGAACATATCCACCACAGTCTGAAGATGGATTATTTCCATGATGAACTCAAGAATAATACAAACTAGAATTAATGATGTGGAATGTGGTGATTACAAGATTGAGGGATAACGTCTTTGCACTAGTATCAACCCACACCGTAAGCAAATTTGAGGACCTGGAGACAATAGCCGTGTTTTTTTGAGAGCTGTATACCCAGCGCAGTAAAATTTTACACATAAAGCAATAACAACACACCAAGTGGCGATAGCTTTCCCAGTAGCAGCAATTGAGGATAGAACTACATAAGTTGACCACCAGAGCACGAAAAATTTCATAAATTAGCCTTTAGCTGATCGTATTTGTTGCTTTTCCTCGGTTTTGACATTTGCAAATTGTCAAATGGAGAAAAAAAAATCGAGCCGCAAACCAATTGGTTGGTGCGGCTGCTACTGGGGATGAAGTGAGTATAGATCGTGTTTTTGACTGAAGTGAGTATAATTATCAAAAAAACACGGCTAATTCGATTTGATATTTTTTTATTTTGATTGATTTATATTTTCTGATAAATTACTTATTAAATAAAAACAAATCAACATAGCATGGCTTTGCCGTCTGCCGATTGACAAAAAAAAGAAGATTAAAAACATACATAGCTTCATGTTTATAATTTATAATACTTAACGCAGAAAGGTACAAGGACAAAATATATACAAATATGGATTACATTGACGGTATCATACTCTTTTTCAAAAACTTTCATTAATTATTCGGTCTCTATAAGTCAAAGCGATTTGGCAGTATTTGAATAGTTTAGGGATATTTGGCGAGTTCAGGAGATCAATTACTTGGTCGTCCGACAAATAGTCAGTGCCGAAGATGCTGCGTCGAGTTTCCCTTAAAATTGGACACTTTCCAACAAAATGAAGCGTATCCTCGCGTTCTCCTAGGTTACATAACTCGCATCCCCTCCTCGATCCCTACCTTGCCGTGGTGG